>WSXT02195755.1:0-19237 GCA_011762715.2 Neuroterus valhalla
GACGCTGGCAGATGACAATGGAAAGGGTCGAATGAGCCTTCAGGTAGTTGGTGGTACCCTGAGATGATCTTAAGCCAGAATGCTTTTTCCTTGGAAAAATTTTCCAAGGTCAGCATTGGTTTTTTGAAACATCATGTTAATCATATTGAGCTCAGAGAGAACAGGCTCCAATATTGTATGATGTGAGCAGTTGCAAATATCACAGAGCATTTCTTTCCATCGCCGAATCACATAGTCTTTTTCTTTTAATACAATTTCTTTCAAGTATGTTTTTGATTAGAGACAGTTTTCTCTGATTCTTTGAACAACCCCATAAATACACAACCACCGTGTGTCTGAGAGTTTTGGACATTTTTCGAACTTTTTTCCTTCGTTACAGTATTTAAAGTGTCAAAGATTCTTCCAAAATCAACATGACGGAGACGACTTTTTTTTAATGTTTGTATGTTTCTTTGCACAAAAATTCTATCGATGCTGGTAACTGCTCTGAAGCTTCCGAACTTGCATTGTCCATGGAATAACAAACGCATTTGATCCAAAGTAAATTGGGACAATCGTTTCTGAGTTTGGAATATAAAGAGTCATGTTCACCACATAAATTGGCACTCCGTCAGTGATAATACCGGATAAATTTTTGACATCCAAATTGATTTTTTTCAAGAATTCAGTGACTTGGTTATAAAGCCCTACAACTGTGGTTTTTTGAATGGGAACTATAACCAAGAAAGCTGTAGTCATTTACTACGACTGCGACTGAAATACTCTATATAAATGCCCAAAATTTTTTTATCGGAAACGTCTGTTGATTCATCAAAAATGAAAACATATGGGGAATCCCTTACTTCTTAAACAAGATCTTCCAAACCGGATGGCCCGATTACACTTTTTATGGAATCGACACATTTAGTTAGATGCAGTTACAACTTTCCGAATAATAAATTAACATTTAATTTTAACAAAATCTCACACAGATGATCGACAGTCTGAACTGAACTGTGAGATGCGATGAAAGAAGAACGAATAATGTCGTTCGTCTTAGTTTTCATTGATAGCTTATGACCTCCAAATGACAAAGGAAATTGTTGTTGCCCTGGTTGGCTATGGTGTTTAGTCTAGTCAAGTATCAAATCTGGTGTAGTCAAGTTTGACTGATGAACAACCAATCATATATATATATAGTACCTACCACCCTTTCCATTTTTCTTGTTTTGTACGATAGCACTCATAAAGCTGTGAGCAGTGAATTCTATGCATACATAAGTTATTCTTGTGATTAAGTTTTTAGGTACTGAATTTTTTTTTTAGTGTAGCTAAACCGTTTAAATACGCAAGAAAAAAGTACAGTACCGAATTTAGTACACACCATCTCTAAGAATCATTCCTTCAAGAGAAACGAGTTAACAGAATAGTACATTAATCGCAAGTATGCTCTTGTGGCTTCGCTTCCAGAAATAGTTTCTTCTGAGATTACCCGACTCTTCGGATTACAAAGTTTCATCACTATCAGGGCAGAAAGTTGTGTTGGCCTTGAAGACGCACGAAGTGGTCATTTGAAGATCTTGCTCACGGCAGCGATGATCCGGGTAGGGAGCAAAGTGGAAAGTTGATGACGAAAGATGAGGGGATGCGAAGCATCAGCTCAATCCCTGGTTATGGTTGGGCGGACAAGACAAGGCTGAGACGCTTGAACCGAACGAAAAAACGGCCGAATCAAAGGATACCGAAAGTGAATACGTCTAGTGTGTCGGCGAAAAAAATAAAAATCAGTACCATTAACAGCATGCTAGAAGATACTGAGAAACATCATAGAATCATTGATTTTTTATTAGAACTTGCTTCCATTTCAAAGTTCGTCAAATGTGCTCTGTGTGATGGAGAAGTCGAGTTTGAATGTAATGGCGAGACAGGACTCGGCTTCGAAATTGAAGTGAATTGTGGTCAGTGTAAGCCATGACACGTACCTTCGAGTAAGAAAATTGAACGAAGCTACGAGATAAATCTTCGATTTGCTTTTGTTATGAGAATACTCGGCTTGAGTCTCACAGGATGAAACAACTTTCGCGGTCTAATGGATCTGAAAACTTCCTTTTTGTCAAAACCAAGTTACTTGAATGCCAATTCTGATTCCCTATCTGTTGCTGGCAATGGTACATGGATGAAGCAAGGATTCAATTCGTTGTTTGGTGTTACTTCGTTGATTGAAAACTGGAGGTTATAGATATATTTTTAGGCAGTTTATTTTGTCAACCACGTAAACTGTGGGAAAGAAAAGTAGCGACTGAAGAATTCAAAGTATGGCCATGTTTAGCCGCTCCGAAAAAAAGTATGGAGCAAAGATTGGTGACTATGTTGGAGACGGCGATAGTAAAACCTACATGAATCTTGTCAAACGAAACCTTAGGGTGAAGATTTTACTATAAATAGATAAGAATGTGTAAGGCATGTGCAGAAGAGAATGGGTAAGCGTCTACGTGATTCAGTGAACAAGAATGTTGAGGACAAAACAGTAAAATCAGGAATAAAATGCTGGAAAAAAAGAGAAGTAAAGTACTCGGTGTAAAGCAAACTAACTGGAAAAGTTATCGATCACTTAAGTCGATATTATGGATTAGCGATTAGGCACAATTGCTATTTAGCCCCAAAAATGAAAAAATGCCACCTGGGCAACTTTTTATCACAAACAGTCTACGGATCAAAAACCTTAACACGAAAAGTGTATATGAGCGGCGTGAAATCGTGGTGCGCATACCAAAAAGCTCGAGCCACAAAAGGAGTACACGATTTCAAACACGATTACGAACCGCTTCCAGAAAACGTTATACAAGCAATAAACCCAATTTACAAGGATCTAAGTAAATACGAACTTTTGGAAAGGTGGCTTGGAGGGTTTAACCAAAACAACAGTGAAAGCCTGAATCAATTAATATGCAGGATTGACGCAAAAAAATTATCCGGCAGAAAAAATATCGTCGAATTAGCTCTTTTGACTTTTTCGCATGATATGGGGATCACCGTCGGACCGATTACTCATGAATATTTAAGGACGCCGGACTCTACTCGAATAGAAAGGGCTGAAAACAGACTGAGCAACAGATTAAAGAAGATAGAATGAGGCATATGCTTGAATGAAAAGAAGCAGAAGACAACGAAGATGCTTGAGGGGCTGTACCTCATGGAGCTGGAATCGACGATTCAGTGTAAGTTAAAAAAAATGATTTTTTTCTTTGTTTTTTCAAAACCTAAAGCTTGAAACGCGTTTTTCTCGAAACCACGTTTCAGAAGACCGTGACCATCGTCATTCAAAGACTACTTGACCAATCCTTTCAAAATTTTGTACACATTTTCTACATGTACAACACCCGACCCCAACATTTATTGTTACATCATTTTTTCACATCAAGTTTGTTTTACCATATATTTACCATATCCTTAAAAAAAACTCGTGAAAAATTTCCATGCTCTGCTTTAAATCTCTCAAAATTCTAAACTTGACTAAATTGCAAATTATTTATATTGAAGATTGGAAAAATGTATGAAGTATTGAATTTGTTATTTTGTAAATAGATATGTTGCAAATTAGTTTTTGCTAACTAGATAAAAATCAAGTACATACACTAATCTACAAATTAATAAAAATTGAAAATTTCGATCTTGGTTTCTATATGCAATAAATAATAAAGTTATTTTTAGTTATAAACTACGTGCAATTGTGAATAATCTTCTGGAAACAAAATTTCATTTTCTTTATTGATGGTCACAGCAAAAGACCTCTAACGATAAGCCTTGGCACGTGCCGCATATTAGTGCCATATTTGTAGGTTTATTTCCCTTGTAGGAAAATACATATGCATATGTTGCTTATTCAGAAATTGATACCCTTCGAATCAGTTTTTGCTAATCTGATAGAAACAAATCATAAAAGTTTTTTATAAAGTCTGCAAAACTAAAAATTACGTGGAAAAACTATTTCAATATTCATTTTTTTTTTAGGAACAAATGATTTATGCCATTTATTTATTGCGAGAACTAATTTATCCATAAATCAGCTATTTTCAGAAATATTTTTGCAAAAATTATGAATAAATGTGCAAGGAAATTCTAAACTTCACCGAATTGCATGTTTATTCAACTTGAACATTGAAAAAATGTAAAAAGTACTGAATTTATTTATTTATAGGTTGGTAAGTTGTAAATATTTTTTTCTTTTTTGCAAACTTGAGGAAGATCAAATGGAAAAACGAATTTATATATTTTCAAAGGTTCTAAATTTCCGGAAGTTTCCATTTACTAGAAACTATAAATTTGTATTTTTTTGTTATAAACTATGAAAAATTGTAAATAATTATCTGGAAAAACAATTGCAATATTTGTTTATGCAGAAATAATCCGAATTTATATTGTTCCCACTATTTATTCATTGCGAGCACTACTTTACCAGCAATATTTTCATGTATCTTCGTCTTTCATGCGGTATCGTGTGAGTACGCGAGTTATAAAAATTTCCGTTTGGTAACGTGTCGGTCATGGCGCTACAGTGGATGTTTGCGCTCTAAATGTAAAACCTTCATAATTTCCGAACGGTGTTGTTAAACTTTGGCCCTAACTTACGGCTTTGTGCGTTATCGATCGTGAAATTCTTCCTTATGGACTTATAGTTGGAAGTTATAGAATTTGATGTATAACCCGCGAATTTTCCATGAATGCCGTAGTTGTGCATAATCATTAAATTCCAAGTGTGGAATTGAAATTTATCTGCCATCACCCGCGCAGACATATGGTCTGCTGTGAAAATACATTGGCGTAAACGTAGAGGGAACACGAAAATTTCAGAGTGGGTTTGTGCAATACCCTTAAGTTATCCGCGATTGCAAAATGGCGATTTTAACATGTTTTCTTGGCATTGGTGGGCACTGAAAAATTTCCGTGTAATAGGCGCGATTTCAAGGTCTTCATTCTAGTTTTTGAGATCTCTTAATCGAAATTTCGTGGTTATACGGTCAAACACCTGTCTGATTTTTTTTAATCGCAATCGTTCAAAAAAATAATTTGAAAAAAACTTTTTTGTCCCTGGATATCTTCTTTCGCAAATATGGGTTATTTTTTGGATGGAAGTACTTCTTGCAATTTTCACGTAAAAAGCATTGTTCAAATGTTATAAATTTTTGATATTCGAAAATTTGACGTTTTTTTCTCAACTTTGCAAGTGGGGAAAAAAATGTTTCCTATGTGATTGTGGTGATCGTTAGATAATTTTTTCAAATGGATCCCGATAATAATGGCTTCCTCTGTGTTTTCTTCATCGCTTAATCGAAATTTCCAAATTTTCCCGAGATTCCTGTCAGATTTTTATGTTGTTAGTAGTCTAGTTAACAAAACTACTTTTTTTCGCTCTTTTGCTGCGAAGGAAATGATTTATATTTAATCTCATTTTGGCATTCTGTTCGGAAACTAGGAAATAGTCACTTCTTCAATCAAAATAAGGAAATTCACCCAAATACAATTACTGGTTCGTGTATTTATTAAATTTCAAATTTTCCTCAATCTTCCGTTCATTAAAGTCCAGATAACCCTCATTTTTTTATGTATGGTATTGGAACTGGCGTTCAAAATATATAATAATGTAATATAAGAAACAAGTATACCATTTATCTATGGAAATTGAGTATTACGTCTTTCTGCTATCACAAACAAAATTTAATGTATGCATTTTTCACTATTCAAAGTTTTCTGTTAATACAATATTTTAAACAATTATTCCATCATATGTTACAAAATAAATAAATTATTCACTCTAAAAAGGATTGTTGCGAGTATCGTCAATACGACATTTGCACAAAGTCGTACACGATAATTTTGCTTCATGATAAGGGCAAGCCTTTGCTGAACTTTTAAAAATTGCAGCCAGGTAACAGTTCATCGAGCGGCTAAAACAATATAGTAATGCGTTTCAGAGTCGATCTGTCATTCTCTATACGATATCCAAATGGTTCCAAGTCCAAAATCTTTTTATTTGGATTTTATAAGTTCATTTGTTTGTAAGAAACGTAAAATGCTCTTCGTATCTGCAAACGTACTGGCTAGTAGGCGCTAGCTTCGAATAATGTTCATCAACGTCGTTGTGTATTTTGAATCTGAGCATATCGAATGACTTAAATTTTTCCGTTTTCTTGAGAACTATGAGCCTATAAAAAATGAAAATACGTGAATTACACACGCGTATTGCATCGTAAATCATTCAGTTTTTGAAAAATACTGCCATGTGGAAACTTATTCGAATGTTTTTGAGGATAAGCAAGTGAAGCACTGTACTTACAATTAGACCCAAATCTACTCATGTAATCTGCACCTGTCAAATGATGCAGAGCTGGAAGTATTGAACATATTTCAGACTCACAATCTTTGTCCAATTTATGTACTGACCATAATCTTTTCTCGCACCAGCCACTACTTGAATCCACAGTTCCTGCCAACATTTTTTAAATAATAAACAAATTACTGCTAAAATTATTTTATATATGCGATTGAATTATCAAAACGCACCTGCAAAGTGTTTTCTCTAAATGTGTCCCAATAATAAGGTGAAAGAGTTCGGATTTGGAAGGGATTACTTATGTCTTTTACCACGGTCCTTAATCCTGGAGATATTTGTTTTGGTCCCAAAAAGGAAAAGATAAATTGGAGAAAACAGTTTTACCAAACAATACCTCGTTTATTCATAATAATTTTCAACGATGTTGCTCATCATAGTCAGTCGTAGACCTCTTTTAGTTTTATGATAATTCACACTCAAGTTGATTGAGGGTTACTACATAAGTTCCTCTTGTTCAGCATAATAGGCGAATTCAATAGTTTCTTCATTGAGGAAGAAATCAGTCCTTTCAGCCCGTGCTTACCGTAGTAGAGGTCAGGCGGACTGCGTTGGAATATCCGAAAAATAACTTTTCCGGAGCCTGTTCTCACGTAACCGGATTAACTCAAAAGAAAGACGTACCCACGGGAAAACAAATGGAACTGGAGCTCGTTGCAGCGTGCCTAGGAATACAAAAACAATGACAAAATAATGAAGTATCTGGAGCCTGTAACAGCATACCCAGGATGAGGCGAGTAAACCACAAATAATCAAATGTGTGAAGCCTGTAACAGCGTACCCAGGAATACGGAAATGTACAAAGAATGATCTGATGCCTGGAGCCTGTGCCAGCGTACCCAGATACCAAGTAGGCTTGGTGCCTGTACGGCAACTCAAGAGAGAGGTTTTCAAGTAATATCTACCTGGAGCCTGGAATGGTCTGCCTCGGTTAAAAACTACGGATATTGAGCCTTCAACGAGATAGCCAGAAACTTCTGGGATGGATCATCCGGACGTAGACTTCGGTTCCCCGTCGTCCATCGGGAGCGCCGTTTTCATGACGTGATAGCCTTCTTATACCATTTACGCATACGGTTGGTTGAGGGTGAGAGGGTCCTCCGCAGCAAGTGCACTGAGAAAGAGGTTGTTTGGCCAGCGCCACCATGCTATGGTAGCGACTAGATGCGTGAACAGCTTGGTAGTCGTACTAAGAATGAGCGGGAGGGGGACAAACGGCAAGCATAGTCAGCGCGCTCTCTTGATTACGCCGGTCTCTCAGAGCGCGGGGAGGCTAAACTTTCCGGAGGGCGCTGCTAATACGCTTGCGTCGCTCGCTGGCGGCACAAAGTTGCACGGCCACTGCGTTTTTTTCGAGCTACCTGCCATGTCCGTGTTTTGCGTGTTGACTACATTTGAAGCGCAGTGGCCATACAAGCTCACTCTCAGTGTGCCACTTGCTCGGACCTATCCCTAACGTGTCTTGCCTTCCGGGTGACTACCTTCCTGTTGGATTTACCCTATGCGATCAATTGGCCTATCCTCAGGCGTTGTTCGGAAAACGACTACTATACTACTATACTAATATTTTAGTAGTTCTATTGAAGGTTGGAAGATGTGTAAAATCATGCCAGACACAGCTTCCTCAATATCATATCTTTGCAGTAAGTCTAATGTATGGGAGTCAATCCTCAAGTAAGCTTGGCAGTCACTTTCATTAGTTGCGCTGCAAATTGCCAAAGTATTTGGCATCATTACTCCAAACAATTCGCAGAAATTATCTAACGATTACCATAAACACATGAGAAACATTTTTTCCCAAATTGCAAAGTTGACCAAAAAACGTCAAATTTTTGACCAATAAAAATTAATAACTTTTGAACAATGCATTTCACGTGAACATTGAAAAACGTTTCTTTTTCCTTCAACACCCTATATTTGTTTACCAATTGCGATTTCAAGAAAATCAAACCGCAGTTTGAACAAGTACTTACGAAATTTCGATCTAGAGACTTCAAAAACATAAATAAAGCCCTTGAAATCGCGAACATTTCATGGAAATTTGCTAGTGCCCACACTCAGAAAAAAAGGACTGGTTACTCTCCAGAGAGCACTAGTTCCTCTCCCGAAACTGAAATTCGTAGTAGACAGCTCTCTGACCTTTCCGGAAAGCTCCTAGAGCTCTCTGGAGAGTAGCGAGTCATGCACCGCAGAAAGAAGCGAGTTCCGTCAAAAGTTACATCCGAAAAATGACTAATTGCAAACTGTGTTTACATAATTAATCAATTAATGATTATAATTATATTTCATAAATAAATTTTCAGAATACTTCTAGGGTTGATTGCTGCTAGTATTGACTATTAAATATATGATTTTTTTTCAAATCGTTGCTGAATAGATAGATGTTTAATAAATCAAAAATATTTAATTAAATATTTACCAATGCTAAACTGCTACTTAAGGCCATGTTGAACCTACCTGATTACTACCTTACCGATATCTTTTTTTTGCAAATACTCACGTCTACACCGAAATAGATATCGAGTTGATATTTTAAGAAAAGCCTGAAAAAACAATAAACTACGTTTGTATACAACATTTTGTTCAAAATTTTCGAAAAAAAAATTTTCTTGTGAATTTTTTCAATATTTTGAACCAAATATTGTAAACAAACTCAGTTTATTGTTTTCAAGGCCTTCCCCATATATGGCTATTCCCCATGTATATAAGGCTTTCCTTAAAATGAAAATATGCCGTTAAATTACACAAATATCATGAAAAAATTACAAATGACATTGATACACAAATTCACAAACATGACTTTTTCTTAAAAAGGCTTTCTAACCTCTTCGCGGTTGACAGACGGAGAGAAATGGCGGGCGAAGCTGAGAAGAGGGCGCTGGGCAACTGTTTCCTCGCGCGCGAGAGGCCTAAGTGCTTCGCGAGAAAGGAATGGTTCTTCTCCCAGACCGTTCTGACTCCTGCACGCCCCATTAATGTCCAAGACATTAGTGACACCGTTCTAAGGGAGGACTCGTTCCTTTTTGGCCAGGACACAGTACTGTCCTTCGAAAAAATTTGTTTGAGAGAGGAACTAGTGCTCTCTGGAGAGTAATCAGTCTTTTTTCTTTTTCTGAGTGCACCAATGCCAAGAAAACATGATAAAATCGCCATTTTGCAATCGCGGATAACTTAACGTTAATATAAAGAAAGTCGATCCTAAAGATATCATGACTTAGAAACGTCTCCCATTTCAAACGAAGGATCCTCCGAGAATTTTGATCAAGTTAACGTAGTCTTTCTCAGTGCCAATTCTTCTTCAATTTTTTTTCTTGTGCCCATACAAGCCAAAGTTTTGATTGCATTGTCAATAGGAATAACCTCTGACAGGGAAAATTTGATGTTTTTCAAGTTGTAGCTGAACTAATAAGGTTGTAGAAAATTACAGTGTTGTATAATTACGATTCTGACCTCCAGGAGCATCATAATATAAGGATATTATGCCATAGCAGTTCAATTCAAGCTCTTTTTTATGGCATAGTTTACCATATCACAGACACTGTGAGCACCTTTTTTCAAAGAACTTTGTGTGTACTTTTTTCTTCGTTTTGTTGCTTCCATAAGCGTAAAAAGTGTCACATGCATCAGTTCGCGGTAAGTCAAATAGGGAAAAATTCACATGATGATTGAAATAATTTTAATATGTGAATTTATCGATTGGAATCGATTCGCTTCCTGGCACAGCAATGTTTGAATAAAATCGATCTCTTCAAAGTTTAAGAGTAAACCAGCTGAAAAGAATGCAGTGAAAAAAAACTTCGGAATCAAAAAAAGTAAAAAACGTTAAAGTTACTGATGCTTTTTAATCCACATAATTGATTATTTATGTTGAATTATATTGATACTGTCTCAAATATTCCTTTAGTAGTAAACGTTTAATAAGCGATTGATTCTTATACACCAGTGCTCTGCGCAGATGGCATGGACTCATGCGGAAGCGCACGACTTCCCTGTAAGAAGGAGAACATTGATGTGGACAACATGGCATTAAAGAAATTGTACACTTCGATGCCTATTATTCCAAGCGAATTCCGTTTTTGTCCGAATACGCTTTCTGGCATTCGAGTATCTTTGTTTGAATCATTTTGAATCCGCACAAAAATTGTGGCATTGAAGTGGCTTCATTGCGATGGCATCGATTTAATGTCATTGGGTGCCATTGAAATACCTTATTAGTTGAATACCATGTAATGCCGTCAGTGATAAGAGGTATGTAATGGAACAAATGCCATTCAATGCTTTTGATTTGCCAAAGAAGTCGAATGCCACTTAATGCTCTCCTGGCGGGATGTATCGAATGCAATAAATGCATTTGAATACCGCAAAATGCGCATTCGGGCAAAAACGGAATTCATTTAGATTTATAGGCATTGAAGTGTAAAATTTTTTAAATGCCATGTAATCCACTTCAATGCTCTCCTTTTCACAGGGTTTCTTTGAAACGTTGCCATTCAAGCAATTTTTCTCCAATCGATCTCTTACTTTCAGGAAAAATACTTTTTCGCATGAAAAACAATAGTATGTTGCATTATAAGGGGTAAATCCAAGCGTTTGCAACCGAGTACGAGGTGGCTGCCCGAGCGAAGTGAGGGCTGCAATCGCACGAGGTGCCAGAGCTCGGTTTTGCCTCCTGTAATGTATATTATTTTTCATAACAACTCTATTTAAAACGAGATTTTTAGTGCTCGTAGAGCGTGTTGAAACTGTAGAAAATCACACAACTTGCGATGCGAAATTGGTTCACTTTATGTCGTTCTTCGTTTTTCAGGGTTATGTGTATTGAGGTATCACTTGAAGTTGGCCACAAAGTTAAAACGAGCTTGGAAGCGAGTCTACGCATCGCAGTAGCTCTATCTCTCTCGGAAGGACGGTCTAAGAGACAGAGAGTCGACGAACATATCGATCTATCACGGAGTTTTAGCTCTAGGGTTGAAACATTGGAAGTTTCAACCCTAGGGTTAGAGCTTTGCGTTTCAACACGCTCTACGAGCACTGAAAATCGAGTTTCCAATAAGGGCGTTATGAAAATGTCAAATCGAAAGTTATTGGTATCTGAAACTTTCTTGCGCACACTTTATCTCCGAACATTTGAAACCCATAAAGTCGTGTGCCATTGATTTGCAATTGAATGAGCAATTCCAAAAATAGTGTGTCGAGCACAACTGCGAAGCTGAACTCTGACAGAAAATTTCCCGTTTATTGGCTATTATCCACTTTTCCTTAGATTTTCATCCTTCGTAAATCAATGTTCGCCTTTATTCCTACACCCAAATGCCACACATATACCTGGCATTTCGAAATTAATGCTTTAAACTTGATTCAAAATAAACGTCAACACTGTGCAATAGGTGTGTATAGCAGACGACGCCGCCATCTGTTATGTTTCCACGCTCTCTAGCGATCCTAGCGGCCGCAAGTGTCAGTCGCCGTCCCTATACGGATCCCTCTTACGCTACGAGCGGTTGCCTTCTGCAAGGCGAGCTGAAATCGAGTTTTCAATTTTCAAACTAAATAAAACATTCTTACTGAAAACCGGAGTCAAGAGGTCAATAAGAAAAATATGAAGAACACGTATGCGAAAAATTAAACCAAAATATTCATTTGTTTCCCTGTGAAACCAGCTCCTGTTTTTCTGCAGCCTGAAACTCCCTCATAAGGTAAGGGTAGGTGGCAACGTCATACGTACATGTGTGTAATAAATTATATTTTCGTGCATTAAATAGTTAGGGGAAATAACTGGTTCCTTTCAACTATTTACTGTTACTAGTTACTACTTTTCATACCGATAGAGGTAACGAAGTTACTTTTCTGAGTTAGTAAAGAATTGGTAACTATTTCCATTTTTTCCCTTACAGAAACTAGATAAATGGTTCTTCTCCTAGTTACTTCAAAAACGAAAGTCATAAGTTTTTTATGGCAATTAATTGATTTTTCTGCTTTCGCAACTATATCCTTATTTTCTCCTACCCTGAAATCCAAAATTTCAAGAATAATTTTTTTTTTTTACAGGAAATCATTTCTTCAAATGAAAATATAAATATTCCAGTTGAAAACTTATTAGTTCAGTTGGAAATTTTATTCTTTGATTGAGAATCCAACGAACATTGGTAGAATTTTTCGTTTTACGTTAAAACTTAATTTATCGTTGCAACTCATTTTTAGAAATCCTTTATTATTATTTTTCGATTTTTTCGAAAATATACGTTTTTAGTTCGGGATGCAGGTACTTTGTTAAAACCTCGTCTTTCTTGGTGAAAAATTCTCTTTGAAAATTAAACTGATTTCTTGATGGATTTTTTTTTCGGTTAAAAATTGATTTTCCATCTGAAAATTGAACTATTCAATTTTTAGTAGATTTCGTTATTATTTTGATTCATATCTCAATCTTTCGGTTTTTATTCAAAAATTTATCTGAAAATCTATCGTTGTAGTATTGAATTTATTTTTTTGATTCAGAACCAAATTATTATTTTGTAAGAATTATTTTGTAAAAAATTGTATTATTTGTTTGCAATTTTTATTATTCTGTTGGAAATTCCACAATTTTGGGATACTATTATCATATTTAGCTTGAAATTCAATTTCATTGTTGAAAATCCATTTTCTCAGTTTTAAATCCATGTATTCTGTTGAGAAGACGTATTTTTTTATTAGAAAAATAATTTCTCACTTCAAAATTCAAGGATTTCATTCCTAGTAGAATTTTTCCTTTTTTCTTCCGGTCAGAACTTTAATTATTTTTGGTTGAGAATTCATTATTTTCCTTTTCAAATTTCATTATTTGTTTGAAACTTCTGTTACCCTACTGAACATTTGACGATTTATTTCTTGTTCAGTAATTTATCAGTTTATTTCGTACGTGATAATTCCTCTTTTTTAGATGAAAATTATTGTATATTGTTGGGAAGTCATCGCCGAAAATTCTTTTTCTTTATTCTTCTATTCTTATTTGAAAACTTATCTTTTTTATCCAAAATTAATTTCTTGAACTGACGATTTGTTATCTAAGTTCTATGAAAATTGAATTTGTACATTAATAAATAAAATACAGAAAAAATCTTAAAAGTAACGATATTTTTTTACAGAGTCACCTAAGGAAGAGTTACATTTTGAGTCGCTAGCGATAACGATAACTAGTAACTTTCTTCCTGATATAATAGTAACAATAACTTATTTCTCCCAAGAAGTAACTTGCCCTCAACTGGCTCAAATAATCCGCCCTGATTGTACTTTTTTATTTCTCAGAAATTGAAAAATTTAATTTAATTTTCAGATTGCTGGCATTGTGTTGGCGTGCATGTTGGCATCATCAATCAAAAGGGGTGAAGGGGATAAATGAAACGAGACATGTTAATGCGTTTTCGAAAAAAGCATTCCAAAATCTCAAGTCGACAGTTGAAGACAGGAATTAGGTCCCAGTATCTATGGATCTTTATTTGGATTTGAATACAGAAAACATTAATTTATTTATTGTCAAACCTGCTCCGAAAATATGCTTTTTCGTGCATGTACAATTCGCGCAAAGTGCCTTCTTAAATCCAAAAACGGAGCAGGCGTAAAGTCGCTTTTCGCGCCCTATTTTTTAGTCCTTGAGCGAGAAAAGCTACTTTGCACCCGTTTCACATACGCACGAATAAATACATGAAATTCAGGTTATCGCAAAATATTGTGTGTATCATGCGCAGAAAATTGGCCATTTCTTTTCATAGGGATTGCCAACTTTACGCCCTTGATACGAAATATATATCATTTTTCAAAAAGCAAAGCCTACTATTAATGTATAAAAAGAGCAGAATTAAAACAGAGACTGTAATCATCAGAAGTACACCGACTTTGGTAAAGTTTTAAAATGATGCATTTTCGAGACACAGAAAAAAATTACGATGGCAACGTTTATTGTGAAAATGATATGCAACAAATTTCACAATTCACGCCTATGGTTTTTTGTTGACTTTTCACTTGCATTCGATGAAAAATGCGAAATTTGAGACAGTTTCACTTTTTTCTGACACATGATTTATGGATTTTGTTACTCCGTTTTTTTTCTCCAAATTTGAATAAATATTAACAATATTGCGAATTCGTTTTTCAAATTGTCCGCGTTTCATCTTTTTAAGTGTATGCCTCAGGAAAATATTGGTTATGTATTGAAGAAACCGCTTTTTTTTTGACATAATTTCCTTTCTTCCAATCACTCATAACTTCAGAAAAAATTTTTACCTTCAGTGAATCTCTTCTTTTGTAAATAATTATAACGATTGCAATAATATAATTATCCCCCATCACTGAAAGTAGGTATACAAATACGTAATCGTTAAGGAAGTCGAAAAAAAATTGGCAAAGTTTGGTGTTTTGTATTTATGTGTTAATTTGAGTATGTGTAGTAGGGTGGTGCAAAAAAGGCTTCTCTTTTAAATAGCACCCCTGTTGAGTTTTTCTTAGGTTGTAGAAAACCCCATAATTTTCGATCTGCAAGACCAGAATTAACTTCACTTGAAAATGCGCAAATTATTCAATTTTAAGTTTTTTGGTAATCTTGAAAGAAAATGACCTGGAACGCTCAAAAGCTTAAAATCTTAAAAGACTTGAAAAGTTAAATGTTGAATCCTCAACGAATAAAATAAATTGTTGACCCCATAGACGAATTTGACATTGAAAAGATTAATCTCTAAGAAAGAAGACTTATTTTTCCGAAAACTGACAAATTCACGTAAAGACTATGATTTTTCCAATATATAGAATCATTTATTTGAAGAAATCTATTTTTAACGAAATTGTTTTATCCTCGCCCCAAAAAGATCGATTTTCGAAAAAAAACTTGAAGTTTTGATCAAAAGAGACGAAAAAAAAAGCATAACAAATTATGAACAGAAAAACTAAACTTTGAAACAAGAAAAAATCTCAGTCAACAGGGAGATGTTCAACTATAGAAGAGATTAATGTCAAATCAAACATAAAATATTTTGAGTTCTAGTTTGAAAAATTCATATTCAACAAGAAGAAAAAAATTTTCTACAAAATATTTTTGAAGTGAAACACGATTTTCCAGATAGGGGAAACAAATTTTAACACGGACAATTTTCCTTCGAAACAGTTGAATTTTCCTACGGAAATAAATGACTTCCTCGAATAATAGTCGAATTTCAATAGAATAAGTGAATTTTATATAAAACTGTAGAACAATCAACTCAAAAAAGAATTCTAATGCATAATGAAATAGTTGAATCTTTAGTTAGAAAATTTTATTTTCTACAAAAAAGACGAATTTCTAATAGTATATATATAAAAAATTTCAGCTTGATATTTGAATTCCAGTCCAAGAAGATTACTTTCCAACTCATAGAGAAATATTATCAACAAAAAAATCAGAAAAATTTTAATTGGAAAGTTACATTTTCCACGAAGAATGGTGCATTACAAAAAAAAATATGCTCTCAACAAAATAATCAAATCTTTAACTGAAAGAGATCAATTTACAACTATGAATTAAGTGCTGATATTTTAACTAAAAATGATTTCAAATTTAGGTAAAAAAAGTTGAATCCTGCAAGAATGACGAGTGTTGAAGAAAGTAGTGGAATCCTTAATCGCAAAATGCAAATTTCTCATCAAAATTTTGCATTGATATCCAAAGCATATGGAATTTAGTATCATTTAACAGGAATCTTCAGGGAATTCTCGATTTGCGACGGTTTTAGGTTATGGAAGCGTTTCACACTCTAAATTTGTATTTTCGATAAAAAAATATTCATTTTTGAGGATCAAAAAATTTTTTACAATGAAAAATTTTCGTTTTCGTTTACGCTTTCTAGTTTTATCGTTTCTCGAGTAAAATCCATTATCTGTATAGGTTAATAGTTTTTAAACAATTTCAGGATACGATAGCTTTTCACATAGAAAAATTGTATTTGAAGATGAAAAATATTTTAATCTAAACAAGATGTATTATCTTCGGACAATTTTTGACTATTTTTGGGATTTTTGTCAGGAATTGATATATTTCTAATATTTTCAAAGGGTACATCAACTTTCTTTAGGGGAAGTACGTTTCTTGAAGAAAAGATATTGTTCTTCGAAGCTTTGTCATTTTCGTTCAGTTTAAGGCTACATTAGCATCCTATATCGAAAATTAGTGTCTTAAAACCATAATAATTAACATCTTTTAACAATTTGGGAACATGTTAGAGTTTTTTGCCGAACCTTAGAATCTTTATTCAAAAAAAATAATTACATTCCAATGAGACTAAAATTTTTGAACACTTTGAGGTTATGGTAGCATTTGACAGTGGAATCAGTTTTTCCGAACCAGATTTGCAAATTCTGAACAGTTACTTGATCAATACGAGTTTCCCGTGAGAAATCAGTATTGTCAATAATAAAAATCATATTTCAAAACAGATTTACAACTATTTGGTTGTTTCTCGAAACCTTGTATTTTTAATTTTAAGATATCATGAGGTTTGTCAGATTATCAATAAACATCACTGGATTTCAAAGGAAATGAAACATGTTCCAAGCATTTCAGGTTATAGTTAGTGGTTGAGAATCAATCTTATTTTGTTAGAAATTTTCCTTTTTGTTCTGAGTTCAAGAATCCTGGTACAAAATCATCTTAGTTTGAAAATTCAACTGCTCCGTTAGAAATTTGACTTTTTTGGTTGGAACTTTTTTTCTCTTGAATTTAAAGGTTTTCAACCCGAAGCCAGAAGCTTCTCTTTTTGAATATCAACAATCACATTCTTGTCAATTTATAATTTCAAGCAAAAGTATAAATGTTCATCGGATACATTTTTTACCATAGAGAATAATTTTCATCCAAGGAGATGATTTCCCAACGAAGAAGGATAATTATGACAGGCAATTCGAATTAAAAAAAACACATGCATTTTGAATGAAATAATTGCAGTAATAAAGAAAAAAAGAATTATTATAACAATTGTTGCATCGGCGCCACAAGGAGATCATTAAAAAAACGCATTTCAAAACCAAAATCATGAAATTTTTACCAAAGAGAACTAAACTTAACTGGTACTTAAAAGTGAACTGGAGGAAATTGAACTAGTTTATTGGTGAATTTTTATTCTTCGTTGAGAATCAATGTTCAAACTGGAAATTTGAGTATTCCACATTTTATTTGAAATTCATCTTTCTTAGTAAAAAATGTATGTGTATTGTTGAAAGTTCGTATTTTTTGTATGAAATTTCTTTTCGTAAAAATTAATTGATCTATTTGGTTAGAAATTACACATTTCTTATGAAAAATCACTGTTTTTGAATCAAAAATTATTCTACCTGTTCGGAATTTTATTCCTTGATTGGAAGTTAAATACTCTGTTGAAACCTAATCGTTCCTTGGACAACGCAAATGTTACTGTTTGAAAATAAATTTCTTTTTGTCGGAAATTCTGTTATTCTCTCAAGAGTTTGATCCATCGTTTTAATTGAAGAATCCTGGTACAAAATGAGCCCATTAGCTCGAAGGAATAATATAATTTTCCAAAAAATCGTTGAATTACCAACTAAAGAACACAAATGTACACTGGAAAATAAGACCATTAATTTTTTAGTTGGAAAACTTAATGTAGGAAAAATGTTCGATATTTCAACCAAAAATTTTTTTTTCCATGTTAAAGTTTGCGAATGAGGATATTTTTTCACAAGAAAAGAAGGAATTTTTTTGAAAAAAAGTTCTCAACGTGAAACACGAATTTCCAAATTGAAAAGATGAATTTTCTTATAAGGAAGATGAATTGAATTATCTGTCAAACTTTCGAATTATCAACAGGCAGAACCGTTATTTTTAAGAAGGAATAAAAAAGTACATTTTTTAGTTTGAAGAATAGAATCTCAACCGAAAAAAAACTCACTGTTAGAAAAACCATTAAAAAAATCTGCCCGCTGCGCGGGCACATTCTCATCGCGCACTTCGTGCGCTGCTCGCTGCGCTCGCAAGTTTGAGCGCGCATCGGGCGCGCGTATTCGAGATCTCGCGCTTCGCGCTCGATTGTAATCTCATCTCGCGCTCCGCGCTCGGTTATGAATTTACCTCGCGCTACGCGCTCGGTCTTTGTACCCCTCTACAGTTGTACATAAAGCTTGTAAAACTCAAACGCGAAATGTCGACTGCTTTAATTTGTTGAGTGTGAATTCTCTTTTGTTAAAGCTTCTCCGGCTTTAACGAATACATTCTCATCGCGTGCCTTGTGCTACGCACTCGATCAAAGTTTGTCAAAAACAGCAGAGAAATTCTGTTCCCTTATTTTTTTTCACATGTTAAGTAGTTTTTCAAGAAATTCAATTTTTTATTTTTAATTTCATTTTTTATGATTGAAGGAAAAACTACGCGTCTATTTTATTCTTCCCATGCTTGTGTCAATTGTCCAAAAAGTCATTTTTTCCATTTCTATATGGTTTTTTATAAATGAAGCAACAACTACTTGTCCTATCAAAAAGTTAATTTCACCTAATTGATAGATGTTTTTTTGGTGCACAAGTTTAGTTTCAATTTATTGTTACAAGTTCAGATTATATAACATTTTTTCCCAGAACTTTTTTCATATCTTGCGTTGTTCTGCCAAAAAATTCTCATTTTCGTTTATATTTTCGAATTTTGAAAATGCCACAACTCTGACAATTTTGTTTTTATCAGAAAAAAATCATGAGGATGAATTGTTTCTATATTTACCTACTACAAGAAACCGTACTTACAATTTTTGGATCTTGGAAAGAAATTCCAAAGAAATTTTAAAAGTCATGAAAATGAAGTTGTTTCGGGTTTCGATCGTGTACAAACTACAAATGTTGTCGACGTTTCGCGAAAGTTACAGTTCG
>WSXT02195766.1:0-19237 GCA_011762715.2 Neuroterus valhalla
TTCCTGATATTCGAAGGTACTCTGGTATCTTTAAAGAACTTCAAGATATATAAGGTACTTTGGGATACTTAAAAAAATTGCAATATACGGATATATTACGATACTTGATTATATTCCATGATACTCCAGAGTACTTCATGATACTTCATGACATTTCAGAGTACTTCAGGATCATTCACATACTTATATTCCAAGTCACTTCAGTATATTTGGATGTGCTTAGGGATAATTTACTTTTTTCAAGATACTTTGTATACTTTAGGATATTTCGTTTACCTCAAGAAACTTCGAGATTTTTCGAAGCACTTTAAAGTATTCTTAGGTACTAAAGGATACTTCGAAATATTTCGAGACACTCCAGGATGATTAACAGATTTCAAAATGCTCCACACACTTCAGAATATTTCATGCACTTTATGATAGTTTAGGATATTCAAGATTCTTCATGATATTTGAAGATGTTCCAAGGTACTTCACGATGCTTAAATAAAATTATAGATTATCCATAATAATTCCTGATATTTGAAGTTACTCTGGTATCTTTCAAAGAACTTCAAGATATATAAGGTACTTTGGTATACTTAAAAAAATTGCAATATACGGATATATTACGATACTTGATTATATTCCATAATACTCCAAAGTATTTTATGATACTTCATGAATTTCCAGAGTACTTCAGGATCATTCACATACTTCAAAATATTCCAAGTCACTTCAGTATATTTGGATGTGCTTAGGAATAATTAGCTTACTTCAAGATACTTTGTATACTTTAGGATATTTCGTTCACCTCAAGAAACTTCGAGATTTTTCGAAGCACTTTAAAGTATTCTTAGGTACTAAAGGATACTTCGAAATATTTCGAGACACTCCAGGATGATTAACAGATTTCAAAATGCTCCACACACTTCAGAATATTCCATGCACTTTATGATACTTTAGGATATTCAAGATTCTTCATGATATTTGAAGATGTTCCAAGGTACTTCACGATGCTTAAAAAAATTATAGATTATCCATAATAATTCCTGATATTTGAAGGTACTCTGGTATCTTTCAAAGAACTTCAAGATATATAAGGTACTTTGGGATACTTAAAAAAATTGCAATATACGGATATATTACGATACTTGATTATATTCCATAATACTCCAAAGTATTTTATGATACTTCATGAAATTTCAGAGTACTTCAGGATCATTCACATACTTCAAAATATTCCAAGTCACTTCAGTATATTTGGATGTGCTTAGGGATAATTAGCTTACTTCAAGATACTTTGTATACTTTAGGATATTTCGTTTACCTCAAGAAACTTCGAGATTTTTCGAAGCACTTCAAAATATTTTTAGGTACTAAAGGATACTTTAAAATATTCCGGGACACTCCAGAATAATAAACAGATTCCAAAATACTACACACACTTCAGAATATTTCATGCACTTCATGATACTAGAGGATGTATCAAGATACTTTAGGACATTCCAGATACTCCATGATATTTAAAGATATTTCAAGGTACTTCACGATGCTTCAAAATAATTATAGAATATCCATAATAATTCCTGATATTTGAAGGTACTCTGGTATCTTTTAAAGAACTTCAAGATATATAAGGTACTTTGGGATACTTAAAAAAATTGCAATATACGGATATATTACGATACTTGATTATATTCCATGATACTCCAGAGTACTTCATGATACTTCATGACATTTCAGAGTACTTCAGGATCATTCACATACTTATATTCCAAGTCACTTCAGTATATTTGGATGTGCTTAGGGATAATTTACTTTTTTCAAGATACTTTGTATACCCTAGGATATTTCGTTTACCTCAAGAAACTTCGAGATTTTTCGAAGCACTTCAAAATATTCTTAGGTACTGAAGGATACTTCAAAATATTTGGAGACACTCCAAGATAATAAACAGATTTCAAAATACTACACACACTTCAGGATATTTCATGCACTGCATGATACTAAAGGATATATCAAGGTACTTTAGAATATTCAAGATACTTCATGATATTTGAGGATATTTTAAGGATCTTCATGATACTTCAAAATATTTGGAGAATTTCCAGGATAATTATTGATACTTGACGGTAATTTACGATATTTAACATACTTCAAGATACTTCAATGTGAAGGAATATAGAATAAGAAGACTAATCTCAGTAGGATATATAATATGTGTGGGAGTTCTTACTTAGAGGTTAGAAAGACAGGTGGAGGAAAAAAAAAGTATTCCACACAACCAGACGCGTTTTTAAAAAGGAATGATGACAACGGATAACAGTTACTTCCTTAATAATCTTGCACATGGGAATCCGGGGTGGGATAGGGGAAAACTAGTGGCTCTGTTTGTAGATTTCAAAGCAGCGTTTGACTTAGTAAACGAAAGGGTACTGTGCCAAGCTATGAGAGAGATAGAAAGGGGGATAGAAAGGAGGAGAGGGAGTATATGTAGGGCTCATAGGAAAAATTAGAGAAATTTATGCAGAGAGTTGGTTTAGAGTAATAATAGAAAAGCAGAAAGAAGAAAAGAGAAGAATTTTGCACAAAAAGAGGGCTTAGGCGAAGCTGTTGAGTTCGTTTTTGTTCAGTATTATATTGGCAGATCTTAAAGAAAGGTCAAAGGAGAAAGGGTCAATATGGCTAACTTTGTATTCATTCATTTGAGTTAAAATTCCAAAATTTTGAAAGAAAATTCTTAATTTTGTTTAAAATTTCAGTAAATTACGTGAACAATCATCATAAGTAAAATCTTCTAAAGTGTGTTTGTAAAATTATACAAGAGTTGTTTTATTACTGCATTTTGGCACTAAAACTTTTTCCGCTGATAGTGCTTACGACCCGGAGGAAGGAATCATCCTACTCAGAGAAACTAATGGCTGGGTTGCTCCACAACAAGGAGGTGAGTTTTGGTTTCCTATCTTTTGCCTTAAAGTCTCAATCTCCAGAACCTGGCCACTGAGGGTTAAGAATTTCAGAAATTCAGAAACAATCGCAGAATTAAGTACGTCAGGAATGGTTTGGAAGCCCATTATGATAGTTGGATTAATTGAGAATCTTGAGACAAGGTTCCTAGAAGAAAGATGAATAATCAACATTAGCTATATTCTGCAAAATGGATCTTAATCGGAAATTCAAGACATTTCTTGTTTACATGTGAAATTATTGAGGTCATATTGACGTTTGAAGACACACTATACTTTCGTCCGTTAGCAATCTGACAACGCTCAGGGACAAATTGAACTAGCTCCAATAATGAATCATTCCAATTAACAGGATATCTTCTGGTCATTACCCAGTAGTCTTGAATAAATTTTTCTTCTGAGCGCTAAGAAATATTTTATTCCAGCAGATAAGGAAAGTCCTCGTCAGACCATTAGAGTAGCGATCCTGTCTGCTCATACTCTTCCTTTTCCACTGGGGAGAGTCTCCTCCAGAGTGGATTAGACAAGTTTTGATCAGACGTTCCTTTTTTTCTCCTTAGGATAAGAATTTAGGAACGCAAAAACAAGAAACAGTTAAAAGAGTATTCTGGATAATGTTTGAATGAATAATCAATTATGTTCATAAATAAACTCTTTTCAGGGAAAAATTGTAAAATGCATCGTCTCCTAACGAATTTCGGAAAAGATGGCTCTGCAACGGTATTTCTACGCTTGAATTACAACTAGATTGATAAGAATAAATAACAGAGTCCAAATATTCCAATTTCATTTTTTTTTTAATGTTTGGTGTCATTCTCATTCTCCAGATGAGTGCTCTTCCAACTGAGCTACGATGTGGTTCGTCGATCCTCTTTTCACAGATTCCATATTTTAGTTCAAAATTCAGCTATTTAGTTGCAAATTTACTTTTTCGAGGAACAATGATAATTTAATTTGGAATTTCAACTATTTTGGGGAACCACAATCCTCTGAGCCCAAAATTTCAAAAGATTGGTGAAAATTAAGTTATTTTGTTAAAAGGTTATGATTTCAAGATTCAAAATTGACGTTTCTGTTGGGAACTCGTCTTCGGAAGTTTAATTTCGACCACCAAAAAGTTACTTTTTTGAGGAAAAAAGATTGATATTCCAATAGAGAAGCCGAATATTTAACCAAATAATTTAATTTTAGACCAACAAGATGGATTTTCAGTCAAGAAAATGTACTATCTACAAATAGAAAGAGTTTCAACCAAATAATTTATTTTTCCATATAAAATGTCATATTTTTTTATAGAATCGATGAGAAAATTTTTTCTTGCAAGAAGATTTATTTTTCGAAAAACACCGGAAGTTCCAACAAAAAATCGAGATCTAGTATAAGAAGGATCAATATTATATCAAAAAGAAAAAATCACAAAAGCCAAGAGTAAATTTTATTAGAATGGTCCTATTTCTAAATTGAAAATTGTTCACTTAACGGTCCAGAAAACAGATTCTTAACAAAAAAGTTCATCATCAATCAAGAAATATGGTTTTTACTTTAAAGGAAGAATTTTCAACCAAATGGATTTATTTTGTATTAAGAAATAATGAAATCACACCAAGACGATTAATGTCGTACCGAAAAAAAAACGAATTTCCAACCAAATAAATGATTTTCTATTGAAGAAGCTCATTTTCTAACGAAAAGTTGAATTTTTGAAAGAAGACTTTCATTTTCAACTTAATGATTGCGTCTACCATGAAGAAAATCTATTTTTCAACCAAACATATGACTTTTGAACTTCGAAACAAATTCGATTTGAAAATAAATTAAAAACCAATTTTATTTGAATTCAAAATACGCGATTTTAACAAAATTTCGGAGTTTGAACAAAGCAATTAATTTTTCTATGAAAAAAATTCGGGTTTCAAAAGAATTTATGAATTTACAAGTAGATGAGAACATCGAAAACCGAAAGTTGATATTTTATTCAGAACATATTTAAATTTTAAATGAGGAACATCTAAAATCAATCAATAAGAAACAAATTTTGAACGATTAATTTCAATTCCCAACCCCAGAGATGAATTTGCAGTTGGAATGATTAATCTTCAGTGAAAAAAGGAAGGAATTATTAGTAGGAATATTTCATTGAAAATCGCTAAGGAGGGTCAATTTTTGTAAAAATACCTGAATTTTTTACGAAACAGTCAACTTTTAAACTGAAGAATAACAATTCCGAACTAAGTATGGAAAAGTTGAATTATCAAATAAAAAAATTAGTTGAAACAAAAATGTAACACATTCTCAAAACGAAATTCGAATTTACAAAGCGAGGGATTCATATTTTAACAGAGAGATGAATTTCCCAGAATACGAGTTTTCAACAAATTAGTTGCATTTTTGAAAAATGATTTAATTTTTAACAATACAGTAGAGTTTTCATCCAAACAGAATTTTTCACCAAACGAGAGGAGCTGTTAACAAGGAATTGAAGATAGGGAGACTTCAATTGAAAATAGGGGGAATCTAATTGAATTAGGTGTACTCTATTTGAGAATAAGGGGACTTGAATTGAAGAAGAGGTACTTTATTTGAAAATGGAGTGACTTTCATTAAAAATAGTCGCACTTTGATGAAATAAGGGGCACTGTCATTAGAAATAGGGGGATTTCAATTGAAGAAGGGGTACTTTAATTGCAAATGTACGGACTTTTATTGAAAATAGGCAGATTTTAATTGAATATAGGGAGACTTCAATTTGAAAAAGGGGGACGCTAATTGAAGTTAGGGTACTTTAATTGAAGAAGGGGTACCTTAATTGAAAATGGAGGGACTTCAATTGGAAACAGGGAGACTTGAATTGAAGAAGACGTACTTTGATTTAAATTACGGGCATTCTGATTGAGGAAGGGGTACTTTAGGTTAAAATGGGTGGAATTTAATTGAAAATAGGGGGATTTGAATTAAAGAAGAGTTACTTGATTTGAAAATAGGGGGACTCTAATTGAAGAAGGGGTACTTTGATTGCGAATGTAGGGACTTTTATTGAAAACAGGGGGATTTCAATTGGAGATAGGGAGACTTCAATTCAAAATAGGGGGATTCTAATTGAAGTAAGGGTACTTTAATTGAAGAATAGGTACCTTAATTGAAAATGGAGGGACTTCAATTGGAAACAGGGGGACTTGAATTGAAGAAGGCGTACCTTAATTCAAAATACGGGGATTCTAATTGAGGAAGGGGTACTTTAAGTAAAAATGGAGGGACTCCAACTGAAAATAGGGGGACTTGAATTGAAGAAGAGACACTTTGTTTTAAAATAGGGGGACTCCAATTGAAGAAGGGGTACTTTAATTAGGAATGGAGGAACTTCGATTGAAAAAAGGGAGACTCCGCTCCTCCTCAAGCATTCATCAATTTATTATGGTATAGGGACAACTTTGCACTTAGCATCTCTGCACGGGTCCAGATCTGCACGTCGATGGACAGTTGTGCGCTTGGACACCAGTACACGTGCACAGTTGTCCGTCTGGTCATCGACGTACACAGTTGGACACGTGTAAGGATGGTTAGTGCATAGTTGTCCGGTACCCTTTTGAAACTACGAGAAGGGGTTCAGAAGACTTGGTATAGTAGACGTACCAAGTTCGCATTTTAACAACTGTGCACGTGCACATTTGGCACTTCGATCACTGTATAGGTGCATACTTGGCGCTTGGACTACTGTACAGGTGCATACTTGTCACGTGCACAGTTGTCCGTCTGACCATCGCGATTGAACGTCGATCGACGTGCGATGGAAAAGGGGTTCAGAAGGCTTGATGTAGTAGGTAAGCACAATTTGCATCTGGACAACTGTGCACGTGTACAGTTGACACTTACACAACTGTGCACGTGCACAGTTGGCACGTGAACGACTATACACCTGCACGGTTGGCAGGTGCACGGTTGTACGTCTGTCCATCGACGTGCACAGTTAGTCAGTGCGAAGATGCTTACTGCAAAGTTGTCCGGTATCAACTTATTAACAGATACGGCACTTTTATTCCGAAAACCAGTCATTTATTCCATTTTTTACTTTGCACTGTTTAACTCTAACAATCAGTCAAAAAAGTTATATCATTGGCGCTGTCGTTCCAAAATGTTTGCACGTACCCACAAGACAACCTTAAGTTTAGGTCGCAGCAGAAACAATGTTGTCAATATGCAAGTTGACTGTACGGCTTAACTTTGCTTACACTATCGATTAGGTAGTGATAAATTAACGCAACATTCTTCTATGAGACTCATACCACTTATCCCTTTTTTGGAGTAGTAGGAAGTATGAAGTAGGAGCATAGATCAACTAATAACAACATAAGCCCAAGAAGATAGCATTCACAAATATAATGAACAGTCACGGCCAAGATTTTATCCTTTGGGAGCTTCTGATGTAGGTCGAAACTTGTGAGATGAGTGCGCATTTCATTCCACCCCATTTTCTCGTTCAGATGGATAGGATCTCAACAGATTTCTTACAGAGTGTGGTTAAGCCATGTCATGAATTCCATTATCCGAGATGTTGGGATCAACTCCATGAAAATTCCTGCTAAGTCAATATACACCACATTTAACGGATCATTAGTATCAAGAAGAACATGTACGTGCTGAGTGAATAACAAAAAATTGGTAGCAACTAATATGCGCGATGAAAATCCATTCTAATGAATAGTCGAATGAGCCACTGTGTATCGCATTTTTGAATTATTAGGTGGATGCACATCTCGGAAATTTTAGGGAAATCATTCATGATCGTGATATAAATAAATATAAATTTAATTAATAAAATATAAATTTTTCATCCTTTTAAATTGGTATAAGAGGGGTTTCAAGGTCGCTAATTACGAATCCAAAGTCAAAACTTCCGGAAACAAAATGGCGGATCCGAAATGGCGGTCAAGTATGCTAAATGAATTCTTTATTCTTTACCGAATCGGTACAAAGGGGTTTTCGTGGTCGCTGATTACGAATCCAAAGTCAAGGTTTACGAAAACAAGATGGCCGATACAATATGGTGGTCGAGTATGCTTATTAAATTCTTCAATTCTTCCGAAATTGTTATAAGGGGGTTTCCGGGGTTACTGATTATGAATCTGCAGTTAAAATTTCCAAAGAAACAAAATGGCGAATCTAATATGGCTGTCCACAGTAGTCCAGGAATCAGAAAAACTGGTCAAGATGTGAATGCGTTTTTGTATCCGCCATTTTGTTTTTGGAAATTTTTACTTCAGATTCGTAATCGGCGACCCCGAAAACCTCTGAGTAAGAAAAATTGGTGTCTACTTTTAAGTGTCTACTTTTAGGAACTGTTTTCACTTGCTGCTCCGAGCTGCCCCAGTTCAAGGAAAGCAGTTTTCTAGAAAATAACCGCCATTCCGGATTTTGGACTTCACTTTCGAGCTCAGCGACCCCAAAAACCCCTTAATACTCATTTTCAAGTAAATGCATGAAAAATTCTTAAAAAATGTCCGCCGTTTTGTATTATGGATTGTCGACTCCATTTTCGAAATCAGCGACCCCAAAAGCCCCTTAACACTTATTTTTAACTAAATGCATGGAAAATTTTAGGAAAATTTCCGCCATTCGGGATTTTTGCTTTCTGACTTCATTTTCAAAATCAGCGACCCAAAAACCCCTTCATACTCATTTTGATGTAAATGCATGGAGAATTTTAGAAAAATGTCCCTCATTTTCGGTCCGCTATTCTGAATTTTTGATTCTTGACTTCATTTTCGATATCAGCGACGCCAAAAACCTTACAATGGTACTCGAACAAAGTGCAATATCGAGATTCTGATTTTTTGCCAGCTTTTTGAGATTTTGAACCACTGTGCGACGCCGGCGCTTAGATACTTCGGTCAGCACTACTTGCGAAGTTGTTGTGAGCAATCTTTATATATCTGTTAATTTTTCTACTCTAACGATAAATAATTTCAATTCGAATAATTTTGAACTGAAAAAACGTTTTTACTTCCCTGCTCCTCTTCAGTCTCTCAACAGTTTATTAACAGATACAGAACTTTTGTTCCAATACTCAGTCACTTTTTCCAATTATTCAGTTTGTACTGGTACCCACCTTCCACTGGTTTTCGTTACTTTTAATTGGATTATTTGTTCCTGCATTTATTTAACGATTCTTCTTCGGCCAAGTATCGTTTCAAGCTGAAAGAGAGAATCCGATTTAGGAGTATCCGCCCCCTTTTCAATTCACCCTCTTCCCATCTACGAACCCATTCGCGTCTGTAACCGATCAGCGTTTCGTGTACCCAGCAATAAAAGACGTGGCCATCAGATGAAATTAGTTTCCCTTATTTTATCGCTCTGCTCGTTCAAACTGGTTTCGAACGGCCTGGCCTGGCCCCATCTTCCTCCATTTCGATTTCATTTGAATAAGGAGAACATTTTAGCGAGATTAAGATAACGGTGAGGGTGTCGACCAGTCGAACCTTCTAGATTTACCTTTGCGTTAACATTTTCTTCCGCGATTTCTCAGCCGTGGTAAATGCTTCCGACCCTCTAACTTTCCTACTGGGAATTCTACCTGCAATTTAGTTCAAATGAAAAGTTGAACCAAACGCCAGATATCTCGGCGAATGCTCAAAGACGAAGCAGAGTAATGCTTTATTTTTCTGCAAGGAGACATCTACGTTTCTTAGTTTGAAATTTGCTGGATAGTCATGAAAATTGTATTTGAGAAGGGCAAACATTTTTTAATCAATGTACAATCTTGAAGGAACCCATTTCAGGAAAGATGAATGTTTATACTCAAAGGAAATGGGAATCTGGGGAGAAAGAAAAAACAAGCAAAGAATGTTAAAAAATGGAGAGAATAAGATAATATTTAAGAACTTTATCTGGCTTTTTATGAAAATTTACATATTGATAGAATGGATATCTTTTGGAACTCATCGACAGATCTTTTGGGTACTTGAGAACCTATTAGGAGAATCATTTGTCCTACAGATATGAATGGCTAGGTTGTGGTGCAACGCGAAGGTAATTTTTCATTCTCCTATAATTTATCAACGAATAACTAATATTTCATCAATGCTCATTACAGTCTGGGATAAATTGTCTTCATCTGTTTTCGTTGCAATATACATTGAAAAAACTTCCGATCTTTCTTAATTTTGGGAATCCCACTTCCAAGAATGATTTCTGCATAAAAATTTTTGTTCTTTTTTATCACGACATATCGTCTTCAACTTATCTTGATATATCAAACGTGGGTAATTGCAACTGTTTTCATTTAGATTAACCGCTAGATTCACCGCTTGTGCTTCCTGTGATTTACTACTTCCTATAGTCACTAAGTGTGACAGAACTGTTATAATCTATGTTGACAATACGTTCGGGATAGAGCATTGAATCCCGAGCGATGCTGATTGGTTTTATATCTGAGCGGCGGATCCTGCGTGCGCTTTGATTGGCCACAGGTTCCGCACAAACCTGAATTTCCTTGAGCTTGCATAAACGACGGCACGAGACGGCACGGTGTAACCACTCTCCATCTGTGCATCGATTCTGCCACGTCGTTGTGGCATTTGAGAATTTAGGAACTGACTGATTTGAAGGATATACTTAGAAATGACTAAATTGTAAAAGATACCGGAGGAAATTTAAATTTGACGAAAAAAATGTCCGAAGAGAATCTCAAGGTAACCTAAACACGTCATTTTCAGCAGGGTGAACTTAGTGCGTTTGTTAGTTAGTGCGTTTGTGACTTTATTTCATGTTCTCTTTTCTTGTATAGATTAATATGTAAAGAGAATTACTGAAATTACAATAAATAAACACTTTGTCAATAGGTGAGCCCTCAAAAGTGGTAAATCCTACGGATCTTTGGGCTACCGAGAGGCCGTGTCAAATTGTTCGCAGCAGATTTTTTTTTCATGGCTGGCGCCAAAATAAAATGAACTCCCGGTCTCCCAAGTTCAAGTGGCGATCTGAGACCAAATCGCTCACATAAGGTAAAAAATAATTTTACTCAGGATTATGAACGGCTGGGTTGTTGCAAAGCGAAGGTAGGTTTTGGTGCTTCTGCAGTTTCCTCGTTTCTTTTCAACTTCTTTTCATGCCTTCCTGGATGAGCATCCTGTTTAAATAAAGGAACGAACATAGATCACCCTCATAGGCACCTCATAATCTTAGTGCACTCTATAAGGGCCTTCAGAGGTCTAGTCCCTTCTCCTACATGGTTCCAATTGTCAGTTTGTTTTATTTGATGATTTTTTATGCTTATGGATATCCGTTCAAAAAGATTTTCAGCCTGATTGACATTCATTCGATATTGAATATAACTAGGAAAAAAATAGATAATTTGAAACGACGAGAATGCACTCAACATATAACTTTCCGCGTTGTAGGTATAATTTCCTAAAATAATAATTCTAAATTCGGAAATGAAATTGTCCACCAAGCTGTGTATATTCAAGGCGCGTGCTTATAAACGCAGCAAGTTGAAACTAGGTCGAGCCTTGAGGGTTCCAAGTGTTCTCAACTGTGCTAGAGATGAAGCAGATGAGAGTCAATTATACAGAACTCTCACAAACTGTGTCAACTGATTCAGCTCGGGAAATTTTAATTGCTTTATTTGCATACTTGATCTTTCAAGAGTTTATGGGTTCTTGATTCTGAATATGATATAAGATTCCTCCATGTCGTTTAGATATAATCTCAACTAATCTCTCTATCATGAAAAACGATATTACCGTCATTGCTGGTGCAGAAATTCCGAAAGAGATCTTCTTAGCCTTTAACAAGGACCCCCATGGCTTCCCGCGGAGATTTTGGAGCCTCCTATGGGGCGCTCTAGAACCTGTAGCAAGGAACCTCCAGAGGCTATGCGAAGGCCTCTGGAGCCAGCGAAACTCCAATGCTCCAGATGGAGACTATTAACCCCTACCATAAGAAGCATCAATAGCCATCCGTGAGGAATTCCAAAGCCTCCTCTCACGAGGATTTTCAGAGTTTCCCGTGAGGCTTTCCAGAGCCTACTGCAAGAACGCCTGATTCCAGAGCCCTCTACAAAGCTTTTCAGAGCCAAAGAGCCTCCACTGCCAAAGTGAGAACTTACGAAGCCAACCAAAAAGAGCCTCTACGACCTTTCACAAGAATTTCAAAGCTTCCCATGAGGCTTCCCAGAGCCCACTGTGAGAACGCCCAAAGCCCAGCCTTCTTCAAGGACTTCCAGAGTCTCGTACAAGGCTTTCCAGAGCCAGAAAGGCTCCAATGCTATGTCGAGGACTCATAGGGACTACTATCAAGAGCCTCTACGATTTTTCGCAAGGATGTTCAAAGCTTCCCGTATAGCTTTCCAGAGGCCACTGCAAGAACCCCCAAAGCTTATGCTTCTGCGAGGCCCTCTTGATCCTCCCGCAAGGCTTCTCAGAGCCGAAAAAGCTCAAGTGCTATAGTGAGGACTCATTGAGCCTACCACGAAGAGCCTTCACAACCTGCCGCAAGGATTTTCAAAGCTTTCCGTGAGGCCCTCCAGAGCCTACTGCAAGAACATCAAAGATCCAGCCTTCTGCAACGACTTTCAGAGCCTTATACAAGGTTCTTCAGAGGCAGAAATGCTCCAATGCTATAGCAAGGACTTACGTAGCCTACCACAAAAAGCGTCAACAACCTTCCGGAAGGACTTTCGGAACTCCCTGTAAGGCCCTCCAGAGCCTTTTGCAAGAACGGCTACCACGAAGACTGCAAGAGCTCCCTATAAGGCCCTCCTGAGCCTACTGCAGAGACTTCTACAACCTACCGCAGAGGGTCTCCCTAGCCTTTCATGAGATATTTTGGAGCTTCCCACAACGTGCATTTTCCGCATGAGAGAACTGCCCACTGTCAACTGCGGAGGCTTCTAAAATCTCTTCAAAAGACTTATGAAGCTTTCTTGAAAGCGCTTCAGCCTCCCACGAAAACATCTAACTCCTAACAATGTACATTTGCAGAATAAACAATTTGATGATTTTATAGGATTGGCGTGAAGAATCTGAAGAGGACTCTAGATCTTACCAAGGAGATTTTCAGAGCCTCCTACGACGTCTATGCGAAGCCTAATGAGATTATCTTGCCAGGACTTATAGAGACTCCTAGAAGGCTCTCTAGAAAGCCATACGAGTTTACCACAACTCCTCACAGAGCACATCGAAAAGAGCCTCCACAGGCTTTTACAAGAACTTCAGAACCTTCTACAAGGTTCATTTGAAGGAGAAGATTTTAAACAATTTTTTTTCCAATGAGAATTGTATACAATTTCTTGACTCGAAAATTTTTATCTGGACTCAACAACTTGGGGGTATTCTGCATTTCAGACTGGTTCGATTCGAAGGATTTTTATAGGCTTCCAGAATTCCTGGCCAGAACTTCTGAAGCCTCCTGAGTGGCCCTCTACAGCCTTCAACGGGTATGTTTCGAGCTTATCATAGGCAGCCTCGTGAGCCTCCTACGAGAACTTTTTGAGCCTCCTGCAAGGTTCATCTGGAGAAGAATAACTTGCAAAAGCGTCTTTACAGAGGATTGGATCACATTCCCTTGCTTGAGAATTTTTATCTGGCCTTAATAACTTGCAAAGATTTTTAAGAATCAGTTCGATTGATTTAGAGGACTTCCAAAGCTCTCCACATCTTCCCGCAAGTTTTTCTAAAACCTCCTGGAAGACCCTCTTAAGCCCATAACAAGGCCCTCCAGAACCTACTGCAGACGGCTTCAACAGCCTCTCACAAGATCTTCTCAATCCTTTTACGAGATCTCTTTTAGAGATAAGAAGAACTAACACAGATTTTTCCATAGTAAATTAAATACGATTTTCTAACCTCGAAATTTGTATATGGCTCTCAGAACTTCGAAATATTTTTATGAGAAAAAAATCTGCCCGCCGCGCAGGCACATTCTCATCGCGCGCTACGCGCGCAGCTCGCTTCGCTCGCAAGTTTGAGCGCGCCAAGGGCGTGTGTCTTTCGGATCTTGGGCTCGATGGTAATCTTACCTCGCGCTACGCACTCGGCCTTTGTACCTCCCTACAGTGTGAATTCTCTTTTGTCAAGATACATTCTCATCGCGTGTCTCGTTTCACATGTTCAGTAGTTTTTCCAGAAATTCAATTAAAAATCTTTTATTTCTTACGACTAAAGGAAAAACTAAGCGTCTACTGGGAAAAATTATAACACACTTAGAAATATTTTTCGGGTGAATCACTTTTCTCTATTAATCTTCTGTGTTAGCCTTAATCCTTTTTCCAGAAATCTTGTTGTTTCATTTTTATAGCTATTTTTCCTGATTGAAATAAAAACTACATATCCTGTTAAAACAGTTGATAACACATTCAAAGATATTTTCCTGGTAAAGGACTTGTGTCGATGTGATTTTTCCTTAGCTTGTGTCAATTGTCTAAAAGTTTCTTTTTTTCATTTTTTATATGGTTTTTTATAAATGAAGCAAAAACTACTTGTCCTATCAAAAAGTTAATTTCACCAAATTTGTAGATCTTTTTTTGCATAGTTTGACAAAAAAATGAATTTTCGATTTTTTTAGAAAACTCGAAAAGTTGTAAAGATCATTCTGGAGGGCTCCCAAAAAGAAACATTTTTGTTCTTCACTTTTTTCTCATATCTTGCGTTGTTTGGCGAAAAATACTCATTTTTGTTTTTATCCTTTAATTTTGAAAATGCTGTAACTCTGTCATTTTTGTTTTTGCAGAAAAAAATCATAAGGATAAATTGTTTCACTTATTACTTAATACAGAAGGCCGTACTTAGGATTTTTGAGTCTTAATACATACATACATACATACATACATACATACATACATACATACATAGATCCATACATACATACAGGGGATCCATACATACGTAAAGGGGGTGGTCAAATTTTACTCAAAACTAAAACCTTCTCGATGAAAATGGAATAAGATGTATTTGAAGAATTTTCGGAGGCCTCTCGATCTTTCAAAAGTCTTAAGTAGCTACTCGGGTGAAATAAAAATGTAGTGCAAGTAATGGAATCATAACTAGGATTGGATTGAAAATAAAAGGATAGGAAACGTTCATAGGAATACAATGAAAGAAATGGGAATAGGAGGGGGGGGGGGGTAAGGAAAGGCATATGTAAGTTAAGTAAGAAGGAGTGCGAAGAAACATAATGGATAGAGGAAGGTGAGGATTCTGATGAGACAATAAAATAGAATATAAAACGTGATTGGATAGAGTTCAAGGAAAGAGGAACTTAAAAGATCAGATGGTAAATCACGGAGGTAAATTACTGTAAGAGATGGTAGAGGAAAGATGGTAGTATATTTTAATGATAATCAGGGGAGGTATGGACTATGTAATCGATCATATAGAGGGCCATGAGAGTGTAAATAAAATGAAAATAAAAGCTGCGGTAAAATAAGAATACCGTCTGGTATAACTGACCAAAAAAAATAGGAAAGCGTGTAATGGAGAATCCAGAGATTCGAAGGAGTTGAGAGATGAAGAGGTAAACAGGAGAATTCAGAGAATGTTTCTCGGGAGAATCATTATAAGAAGTAGAAGGAGAAGAAGAAGAGAGAAGTTGATCGAGTGTATGAATGTAGGAAAAGACAAATGAGCAAGAGAAAAATACAAGCAAAAAATAAATATGAGAATAAAATAACTGACTTGAGAAAAAAAAGAAGGTAGGGAAGTTTATAGGTATGTCAATGAGGAAAGAAAAATAAATGAAAGGAGATGAGGTAATTATGGAAGGATGAAGGAAGTATTTGGAAAAATGTACTCAAGCCTTGAAAGCAACACAACCGGATACTTACTCAAGAAGGAAAATGAGAGGAAAAAAAGATATTAAGAGGGGAAAGAGATAGAAGTAGAGAACGAAAGATTGGAGACGGGCCAAAAAGCATAAGGTAATGGCTTGAGTAATGAGACGTGGATAAGTGGTGGAGAAACAAGAAAAAAGTTGCAAGAAGTAGTGAAAAAGATGAAAAAAGTGCAGGATTTCCCTAGGAATTGAAGAATGGCTTATTATCTCCACTTCATGATTTTGGGGAATAACTCCATTGAATACGGTTTACCAAATATAGAAAAAGGTGTGAGGAAGAAGATTTTAGGAAGTGGTATGGCCAAAAATATCCTACGGAAAAGTTGGTCAGATTTAGGAAAGAGTAAAAGTATGACGGGTAACATTAACATTGCAGAACCTGTAGTAGAAGAGGAGCAAGAAAGAAAAGAAAGGGAAAAATGAGCTTTGTACTTTCTGTGACAATTTACAGGCAGCATTTCTGTTGGTTAGGAAAAACTTAGAGAAGAAAAGGACTATAAGAGTATAAAGGTAAAATAAATAACAAGGAGAAGGGGCTTTTTTGAAGAAACAAGATACAAGTTGAGAGTAGGTGCTAAAAGATCAGAATGAATCTGGGCAGGGTATGGTTTGGGAGAGGAATGCTGAACGAGTCCATTCTTGTTTGCAGAGTTCATGGTAATATACTAGGTATTTTAAGAAGGATTCAGAGGAGGGTAGTAGAAGAAAATAAATGATTGTTGTTGTCATATACGTAAGATATTGTATTTGTAAGTACAAAGGAAGAAGTTCTAGTTGAGTATAAGGAAGGAAAGAAATAGATTTTTAGGTTCAGCACTTTGAGGTATTAGTTTTTGAGAGGAATATGAGAAAAAGTGTATAGCAATAGGAAGATGGAAAGATAAGAGATCTAATGGACTTGAAGTTTTTGAGGAAGGATACAGATCTAAAAAGGTTATATAGGACGTTGATTAAATGGATTATGGAATACGGAAGATGAACCCAATGTTATATCGTATTGGAAGGGGTAGATAGAGTGGAAATGAGAATAAGAGGAGTATTGAAACCTGCTAAAATAGAGGAAAGAGGCAAGGGTAAAAAATTTAAGAAAGGCAAATGTGTTCGAAGAGGTGTGGTTAGTAAATGGTACAATGAGGAATAAAAATGAATACGATTAAAGAGAAGGACAATATATTTGGAGATAAAGGAAGAAAGAGACAAAAATTGATTGCGAGTGTGTGATGTGGTAATACAGAAGATCAGAACACATATTGTGAAAGAGTAGAGGAAAAACTTTCGTTCATCTGAACAGAAGAAGATTGTAAAAAATTTCAAAAAAAGCGTTACTTATTTTTCGAATGGTCCCTGGATGCTAATGAGGATCTAAAAAGGTACCAAACCTCCAGAAGGAATCGCAACCTCTAATTTGAAATGGCTTACCTCACGACTTTTGGAATCTCATTGAAGATTTCCATGGCACGCGAGTGATCTATGACTGGGACCAAAAAGGGGGAAAAAAGGAGGGAAACGATTTTCTTTTCCCGTAGACGCTTCGAGAGCTCTGACCCTAATTTTATTCTTCTCTTGAGTATTCTCGAGACACGCACACATGCTTGTTCACAAATATATGTAACTACGTGTCCCGCATAAGTTTCACGTTCGTTTGTACTTTTTTTTCTGAGAGAGTTGGAATCGGGATGTACACGAAAGACTGAGAGCAAAAGGTGGAGGTTGAGGGTGAAGAGACGAGGAAAGTAGGATTATTATTAGATCCATGTGCTAGTCGCGCGCTCTGCGAAGCCAGTTTTCTCTTCACCCTCTAAACCCCTTGCAGTAATCTCATCGATCTTCCTTTATTTTTTATGTTCTTTTTTTTGTAGATCCTCTCTCTTTCTCTCTTCACTATCTCTTTCACTATTGCCTTCTCTTTTACTCTTGCTCTCTCTTTTCCTACTCCTCCTCCCTTCCCCCCCCCTCTCTCTTTCCTTCTCTTTCTTCCTACTCCCTCTTTCTCTTTATTCCTCTTCCTTTTCCTGTTTGTTTCTCTTTCTAACTTTTTATTCTTTCATCGAAGCATATTTGAAAAACCGGAAGAGAGAACTTTGAGTGCAATACTCAAGGATTTTTTTCTGCGAGAAAATTCTACTAGCTTTCGAAAAGACAGTCGTTTGTGAAACAACAAGAATGGAATGAGAGTATTAAAAGTTTTCGCTTTGTGCAAAAAGAACATAACCAGATCTTTTTTCTAACATAGATTGGAAAAATGAGTGCGGTTATTTAAAATAATGTACGGTTGTCCCGGAGATGCTATGTAACTGTTTCATTAAGATATGAATAACTATAATGAATCTACTGGATATCCAAAATTATGAAATAATAATTGAATTTATTTATTATTATCGAATATTATATGAATAAAAAATGAAATAATTAATAAATCTAATTATACTTATTATTGTTAAATCTAATAATTTAATATTTAATGATAATAAATAAATTTTAACTCAAAGGGAGTCAATAAATAATGATGAGAGTCTATTGAGAATGTTATGGATTTCTAATTCGACTTTTGTAATTATCTGTGAATTATTATTATTGGTAAGTGCTTTGTTAACCGTTAACTCTTTGATAGAATGATGTTTAGAAGATTTTATTTCCATGCTCAACTCCGAGAATTTTGAATGGTGAATTAGGAAAAATCGAAATTTTATGATTAATTGGAACGAATGTTCTTTTTTCTAGGAAAAAATGTTTTTCAGCTCTTTTTGTTCTCCGTAGTAACTTTTCGGAGGGGTCACTTTGATATTTTTCCACATTGAGAACATCTGAGGTTGTAGTACCATAAATGGTTGACGCACTACTCATATGTAGTGGCGTTTCTGGTTCAAATCCGGGCTAAGGCAGAATTTTTATTCTCATTCGAAGAATCATTTGCTCGAATTATTCGCAAAATTCTAATTTTTTAGAATCATTCATATTCAAAATATATTTTTTCTCGTAGTGGATCTCGAAAGAGTTCACACATTTTGCAAATGATGGCCCAATTATCGGAAAACTCCCAGAAAATTATTGGAACCCAAAAACAAAATCGAACTATTTCTAGATAAAAGTATGTTTTTTTTGTAGAAAATCTCCTTTTATATTCTCTAAACACAGCTTATCTTCTTTCGTTAACGATGCGGCAAGTTTGCTGCAAATACAATAATATGGTGGATAGTCGATCTAATTTGTTAAAAATCAATTTCTCTGTTATAAAAATATTTCAAAGCTAGAAAATCGTGAATCGTGTTGAAAATGAAATACATTCAGTTTGCTTGAAGTTCATGTATATTGTCAATCATTAAGCTTTTTTGAAGTTCAACAATCTTGGTTGCAAGGCGATCTGTTTTCCTGAAAATTAATTTTTTTTTTTAATTCATCTCTCTGGTTGGGAACTAAGATACTCATTGATTATTTGTTTCGGATTAAGCTGGAAGTTAATTTCT
>WSXT02195777.1:0-19237 GCA_011762715.2 Neuroterus valhalla
CCTTTCTCCCCCCCCCCCCCCCCCACCCCCTTTTAGTCTTTCCCCTTTCTCCCCCTTAAGCGTACCTTATGGACCACGATGGATTCTGGGACGCATAGCATCGTTTGAAACAACCCTTCATCGTATTTCGACTGTCATTCACAGCATAACCCAAATATTCAACACGAGTGACCAGAATTCACCCCTTATATTTCCGGGAACTAATAATTTCGGAAATATCAAAATACCCGTGTGGTGGACTGCATTTACCTGATAATCTTCATTTTTGCTTTCAGAAATGAGAGTAGGAGATATCGACTCATTTGGGATAGATGTTTTTTTTTTGCTATCAAGGTCAGAAGTTTTGAAGCTCAGGAGAATTGTACCTTGAATTCATTCTAGTTGAGGGAAATTAAAATTCGGAGCTTTCTAGTCCAGTAGGAAAATTTTTATAAGTTGCAACTTTTTGGCTTTGAATTCGGTAGAATTTGGGACTTGGAGTTTATTATTTGAAGTCAATCTTGCTTCGAAGCTTTTAACCTCAGGAAAATTGAAGTTGAGAAGCTTTCAAGTTTCAGGAAGTTCAAAATTGAAACAATCCAAGTTAGGAAGCTTCTAATCTTGGAGACTTTCCAGTTCAGCAGAAATCTAGTACAAAATCTTTCATTTTCAGAAAATTGCAGTTTGAAAAAAATTTCGTTTACAGCCTTAAATCTTGAAAGCTTTCAAGATTCTTCAGAATAGATAATAAAGCTCTCAAATTTTTGAATATTATAAAATAAATAAATATATATTATAAAATATTTGAAGCTTTTAAGTTCAAAAGAATTTGAGATCAGAAAGTTGCAATTTTCGAATTTTTAGGTATTGGAATCCAGGGTTTGGTGTTTTCCATTGGAAGGGAGTTATGACTGTAAGCTTTCAAGCTCAGGAAAATTGAAATAGAAAAGTTTTGAAGTTCCAGGAAATTCAAAATTGAAACAATCCAAGTTAGAAACCTTTTAATCTTGGAGGCTTTTAGGTTCAGCAGAATTCGATTATAAAAGCTTTAATTTTCAGGAAATGGAAGTTTGAAAAAAATTTCGTTCACAGCCTTGAATCTTGAAAGCTTTCAAGATTCTTTAAAATAGATAATGAAGCTCTCAAATTCAGGACAATTATTTTCAAGGGACTTTTCAGATTTACCGCTTCAAATTTAGTAGAATTATGGGTTTAAAACTTCAGAGTTGAATTATATGGAGATTTGGAGCTTTCAAGTTTCAAGAGAATTGAAGGTGAAAAGCTTTGTAGTTGGAAAGAATCAATATTTGAAGCTTTCAAGTACAAAAGAATTTGAGATAAGAAAGTTGAAATTTTCGACTTATTAAGTATTGGAATTCAGGGTTTGGAGTTTTCCATTGCAAAGGAGTTATGACTGTAAGCTTTCAAGCTCAGGAAAATTGAAGTAGAAAAGTTTTGAAGTTTCAGGATATTCTGAAATTGAAACAATCCAAGTAGGGAAGCTTTTAATCTTGGAGACTTTCAAGTTCAGCAGAATTCTATTACAAAAGCTTTCATTTTCAGGAAATTGAAGTTTGAAAACAATTTCGTTCGCAGACTTGAATCTTGGAAGCTTTCCAGAATCTATAAAATAGATAATAAAGCTCTCAAATTTAGGCAAATTATTTTTGAAAGACTTTTCAGATTTACCGCTGCAAATTTAGTAGAATTTAGGGTTTAAAAGTTCAGAGTTAAAATATATGGCGATTTGGAGCTTTCAAGTTTCAGAAGAATTGAAGGTGGAAATCTTTGTAGTTGGAAAGAATCAATATTTGAAGCTTCCAGGTACAATAGAATTTTAGTTTATGAACGTTGCAATTTTACAATTCTTGGAAGTAAAAGAATTCAGGGTTTGGGACTTTCAATTTTAAGGGATTTCTGACTGTAAGCTTTCAAGCTCAGTAAAATCGAAGTAGAGAAGTTTTGAAGTTCAGGAAATTCAAGATAGGCAGAATGCAAGTTGGGAAGCTTCTTATCTTAGAGACCTTCAAGTTCAGAAAAATTCCATTACAAAGGTTTCATTTTCAAACAATTGAAGTTTGAAAACTTTCACATTTACACAATTGGATCTTGAAAGCTTTCCAGTTTCTAACAAGTTTATAATTAAGCTCACAAGTTCAGGAACATTATGTTTGAAAGACTTTCTAGTTTTTACGCCTCAAATCCAGTATAATTCAGGGTTTAAAGTTTCGAAGTTGAATTATATGGAGATCTGGAGCTTCCAAGTCCAAAACAATTGAATTCGATAAGAATTTCAAGACATTTTGCTATAAATTCAGTAGAATTCATGGGGTTGGATCTTCCAATTTGAAGGAAATTCCTATAAGGAGCTTACAAGCTCAGGAAAATTAAAAGCTTCTCAAATTTCGAGGTTCAGAAAATTCAAGATTAGAAGAATCCTAGTTGGGAATCTTCTAACCTTGAAGGCTTTCAAGTTTAACAGAATTATGTTACGAAAGCTTTCATTTTCAGGAAAGTAAAGTTTGAAAGCATTCACGTTTGCATAATTTATTCTTGGAAGCTTTCCAGTTTCTATTGAATGTAAAATAAAGCTCTCTTACTTGTGAAAATTACATTTGAAAAGTTTACAGTTTGTACACTTTGAATTTAGTAGTATTTAAAGTTAATAGTTCTGGAGTTAAATATCATGAAGATTTGAGGCTTTCAAGTTACAGAAGAATTGAAGTTGGTAATCTTTCCAGTTGAATAAAAACAATATTCGAAGCTTTCCAGTCCAAAACAGTTGAATTTGATAGGAATTTCAAAATTTCGCGCTTTAAATTCAGTAGGATTCTTGGGTTTGGATCTCCAAATTTGAAGGAAATTCCGATTGTAAGCTCACAAGCTCAGTAAAATTGAACTTAAGAAGCTTTCGAGGTTACAATAAAGCTCAAAAATCCAGGGAAATTTTTTTTGAAACACTCTCCAGTTTTTACGCTTCAAATTTAGTAGAATTCAGGGTTTAAAGCTTCAAAGTTGATTTGTATGGAGATTTAGATTTTTCAGAAAGGATTCAAGTTTGTAAAAGCTGCAGGTCTGAGTGCTTTAGATTCAGTAAGATTTATGTTTCGAAGCTTTGAATTTGAAGATAATTAGGATTGAAAGCTTTTTTGCTCAGGAAAGTTAGATTTGAGGAACTTTCAAGTTCAGAAAATTGAAGATCAAGAAAATCCAGGTTTGGAAGCATTTGTTTCAGAATTCATTCTTTAAAGCTCTTCATTCCTACGAAACAGTTATTGAAGCCTTCAAGATCAGAGAATTACATTTTTTAGGAAAAGCTTCTTATTTTGGAAGCTTTCAAATTGAGCAGAATTCTATTACAAAAGTTTTCTTTTTCAAAAATTGAAGTTCAAAAGTATCCGAATTTACATAATTGATTCTTGAAAGCTTTCTAGTTTTTATAAAAAAGATAATCAAGCCCTCCAGTGCAGAAAAATATATTTGAAAGACTCCCTAGTTTATTCGCTTCAAATTTTGGTAGAATTTAGGGTTTAAAACTTCAAAGTTTAATTTTTTCTGAAGTTTTGGAGCTTTCGAGTTTCGGAAGAATTGAAGGTGTGGATCTTTCAAGTTAAAGAACATCAATGTTCAGAGCTTTCAATTCGGGAAGAATTCGAATTTAGAAAGTCGCTAGTTCGTGAGCTCGGATTCAGTAGAATTCAGATTTTAAGCTTCGAATTTGTAGCGAATTCCGTTCAGAAGGTTTTAAGCTCAGGAAAATTTAAGATGAGAAGCTTTTAAGGTTCAGAAAATTTATGATTGGAAGAATCCAAGTTTGGAAGCTAGCTATTCTTGGAAGCTTTCAAGTTTAACAAAAGCACCTTACGGAAGCTTACATTTTCAGGAAATGTAAGTAAAATAAAGCACCCTAGTTTGAGGAAATTAAATCTAAAAAAAATCCCAGTTTATGCACTTCACATTCAGTAGAATTTAGGTTGAGAGCTTCGAAGTTGAATTATACAAAGGTTTGGAGCTTTCAACTTTCAGGAAAATTAAAGGTCGAAATCTTTTCAGTTGAAGAAAATCGGTACACTTCAAATTCAGAATAATTTAGGGCTTAAAGCTTCATAGTTGAATTACCAAAAGAGTCGGAGCTTCCAAGCTCAAAAATCTGTAGGCTTTGGGTTTCGAAGCTTTTAGTTTGAAGGGAATGAGAATTCGAATCCCTCACGCTCATGAAAATTGAAGTTCAGGGGCTTTCAAGTTCAGGAACTTCGAGATCCAGAGAGTCCAGGTTAGAAAGCTTCCAAGCTTACGGTTTTCAATTTTAGAGAAACTCTAGGTCCTAAAAGTTACGATTTGTCACGCTCCTCATTTGGTAGAATTCAGGGTTTGAAGCTTTCCATTTGAAAGGGGGATGATTGGAAGCTATCAAGCTTACGGAAATTAAAGTTAAGAAACTTTGAGGTTCAGGAAATTCAAGATTTGAAGAATCCAAGTTGGAAAGCTTCTTGTCTCAGAGGCAGAATTCTAATACAAAAGTTTTAATTCAGAAAAATGAAGTTTGGGTGCATTCACGTTTACACAATTGGTTCATGAAAGCTTGCAGCTTTCAAAGAATAGACAATAAAGCTCTCCATTTCAGGAACATTATTTCTAATTTTTTTTCACTTTATACACTTCAAATTTAGTACAATTTAGGATTAAAAGCTTCGAAGTTGAATTATATGAAGATTTGGAGCTTTCAAGTTTCGGGAGGATTTGAGGTGGAAATCCCTCCAGCTAAAGGTAAACCATATGCGAAGCTTTCAAGTAAAAAATAAGTGAATTTTATAAAAGTCTCAAGATTGTGCGCTTCAAATTCGGTTGAGCAGCTTCATAATGAAAATCCAGTTGGAAAGCATTTAGGTTCAGGAATTACATTGTTGAAAGATTTCTTGTCCTACAAAATGAATATTGAACGCTTTCAAGTTCAGTGGGATAACTTTCAGGAGCTTTTAAGTGTGTTCGCTTCATTTTTTGGAGAATATAACGCTCGAGGCTTTGAAGCCCAAGGGAGCAATATAATTTATGAATTTAGCATTGTACTTGAGAATCTTCCAAGCAGGAAGCTTTGAAGTTATTATTATATCATCATTTTTAAAGCTTTTAAGTCCTGAGAATCCGGATTTCAAAGCTCTAAATTTAAAGGAATCAAAATGTGGAGTTTTTCTGTCTTATATTCAGTAGAATCTAAGTTCGGAAGCATTTAAGTTAGATAACATCAAGCTTAGGAGCTTTCAAGTTTGGGAGAATCAAGTTTTGAAAGCTTTCACTTTGATTACAGTTCATGTTCTGAAGATTTAAATTCCACTCATTCTAGTGAAAAAGCTTCAATTCTTCGTAGAATAGCAGTTAAAAAGCTTTCAAATTCATTTAATTTTATTAAAGAAGCTTTCAAGCGCCGAGACTTTCAAGTTCGGGGAATTCTATTTTAGAAGCTTTCAATCCGAAAAGTTCAATTCAATAGCTTTTTAGTCCTGGAAAATGAAGATTGGGAGCTTTCAAGTTCAACCGCTGAAGTTCAGGAAATTGAATTCATTCATCAGGATTCTTCAAGTAAGGAAGATTTCGATTTTTGAAGAGTTTTAATTTTGAGCTTTCAAGTACAGGAAATTCAAGGTTGAAATCTTCCTAGCAGAAGAAAATCAATATTAAAACCTTTCAAGTCCAAGTGAATGGAATTTTATGAAACCACCAACAAGTAAGCATTCAGTAAAATAGAAGTTTAGAAGGTTTCAAGCAGGTTTTTGTGTTCAGCTGTTTCAAGTTCAATTCTATGTCAAATTTTTAAGGTTTAGAGCATAATTTTTTTTTTTTTTAATTTTTAATTTTGTCAATATTACGTGTAATATTTTACCTATATAGATAACATTTTTTTCTACGAAGTATCTTTTTGTGTATGTCAAATACTCTTGCTGATCATCGATTGGATTAGCAAACGACGTCTTGGCACGTAAACCCGGATTGTGATCTTAACTGCGCATAAATATATATTGATCTCGCACATGACCGAATTTCTGGAGGTTTCGTGAAAAGTAATTTGAAAATGTAGAATATGATCTTTTATGTATAATGCATGACAGATCTCGAGGTGGCAAGGATAAAAAAATGAATAACGGAAAAATTCCGAATTCTCAAACCAAGAGCTGCAGATTTAGAACTCTGCAGTTTCAAAATAAAGCTTTTTTTAAATCACAAGCACTCGAAAGCTTCATACTGGATTTCTCTGAACCAGAAAACACGTGTCCAAACTTTTATTTCCTACACTTGAAAGCTTCCATACTTTAATTCTTCTGGACTTGAAAGCTTTCAACTTAAATTTTTTTCAGCATTGAAGCCTAAAAACTTGAACTTTTTTAAAACAAATAGCCTCCAAACTTAAAAGAGTAGAACTTTGAAGCTTGCATTCCCTGCATTTGAGAGCTTGGGTACTTGAATCTCGCTAAACTTGAAAGCCTCATACGAGAAATTCCTGAATTTTTAGGTTTCGATTTCCGAATCCTTCTTAGGTTTGAAGCTAAAACTTAAATTCCTAAATTCGGAAGCTCCAAAAGTTGAACTTCGTAAACTTCAATACTTCTCAACTTCAATTATTCAGATTGAGAGCTTCGAATATTGAATTAAACAACTTCAAAATTTCCAAACTTGACTTCTTTAACCTCAAATAATTTGAAGCTGGAATGCACCTGGAGTTTTAACCTTAACATTTTAACTATCTGAACTTTAAGGCACCAAGCTCAGAGTTCTTGAACTTGAAAGCTTTGAATCTTTGATTCACCTACACTAAGCAGTTTTGTAAGTTCAAATAATTACGCTTTCAAAAACAATACTTCAATTTCCTGAACTAAGAAGATCCTATACGCAATTTTCCCGAACTTTAAAGCTTTGAACTTGGATTTTCTGCAGCTAAAGCGCCTACAAACTTGAATTTTCAGCAAGTGGGAGCTTCCGAACCTAAAGATGGAACGCCAAAACTTGAATTCCTTGAAACTGGAGCTTCTCAGACTTAAATTCTTCTGGACTTGGGAAGTCGACAGTTTGGATCCAGCTGGAGTTGGAAACCTTGAATTTGGAACTATCTACACTTTCGAGAACCAAAATTAATTTTCCTCAATTCGGAAGCTCCCGTATTTGATTTGTTCCAGACTTGGGAGCTTCCTATTTGAATTCTGGAAATTGAAAGCACAAATATATTAACTGTCTTCATTTCAAAGCTTCCATTTTTAATTCTTTCAATTCAAAGCCTCGAATCGTGAATTCCATGGACTTTGAAGCTTCAAAATTTGAATTCTTGAAGTTGAATGCCTGAAAGCTTGAATGCACCCAGAGTGGAAAGCTTTGGAATTCCTGATATCTGAACTTTTAAGCACCAAACTTGAATTCCTTGTTTGGCAATGCTTCCATTTTCAAATTATTCCTAACCTAAAAACTTCAAACTTGTATTCTCTGACATTGGAAGATAACATCCTTGAGTTCTCACAGGTTTAAAATCTACAAACTTGTTTTATTTTTAATTGAGAGCTTTCGAACTCAAAACTGAAAACTTTAATACCTAAATATTCCTAATTTTTTAACTTACACATTTGAATAATCCTACAATTGAAAGCTCAATACTTGAATTTCCTCAACTTGAAAGCACGAACAGTTGAACTGCCTGAACTGAAAAGCTTCCGTACTTTATATCCCCTAAACTTACAAGCTAAAAACCTCAAATTCCATGTACTTTATAGTTTCGAAACTTGAATTCTCTAAATTTGAAAGATTTTACGTCTTAATGCTCCTGAAGTTAAAATCCTTAAAATTTAAAATATCTGAACTTTAAAGATCCAAAATTGAATTTGTTGAACTAGAAAGCAAATTACATAAACTTTGAAGCTTCCTTGAATAATATCTCCTAAACTTGAAAGCTCCAATCTTTACTTCCGTGGACTTCAAAGTTTCTAAACTTAAATTTCTCTAACTTAAAAGCTTTGACGCTCAAATGGACCCGAAGTTTAAGCTCTTGGAATTGCGAATATCTGAACTTTCAAGCACCAAACTTGAACTCCTTGAACTATTTTCCGAACTTGTAATTCCTAAAATTGAGAGTTTGTATTCTTGATTTTTCTTCAGCTTTACAACTTACATACCAAAAGCTTTTTTGGATTTGGAAGCTTCCAAACTCAATCATGAAAATTTAGGCACCTGAAATTCCTTCAATTTGTTGCTCCAGTATTCGAGTTAATATTTACACGAAAGCTTCCAACCTGAAATTTTATCAATTTGGAGGCACAAGAAGTTGATTTATCTGAACTTTGAAGCTTCCGTACTTGATTTCTGCTAAACTTGGGATCTTTCAGGCTGAAATGGTGAGAACTTCAATACTTGAGTTTTTTCTCACTTTTTCAGCTTCAATATTTGGATTTATCTTCACTCTGAAGCTTTGTGCTTCAATTCTCTGTAGTTGAAGCACAAGAAGTAAGACGCCGGAATTTCGAAGCTCTCGTACTTAGAATGTCCTTAACTTGAGATCTAGAAATTTCGAATTCCTAAACTCTGAAGTTTCGAAAATTGAATTCCTTGAACTTAAAAGCTTAAAAGCCTAAATCCACCTGCACTTCAAACTTTTGGAAGGTAAATCATCTCAAGTTCAAACACAATACTTCAATTCTTGGAACTTGGAAGCTTCCATACTTGATATATCCTGAACTTGAAAGCTACGAATCTCAAATCCCTAGATTTTAAAATTTCCAAACTTGAATTCCTTGAACTTCAGAGCTTTGAAGCCAAGGGTCCTTTTGAAGTTAGGAGTGATAACCGTTGACGCCTTAAAACCAGATTTCATTGATATTGATCTCGAAAGCTCTTTATTCCAATACTGGACTGCAATTGTGTAAAAAGTAATAGCAGTGAAAGTCTCAGAACCAGAATTAATTGAACTTGAATTTGAGAGCACTCGATCCTAATAGGTGATAACCGTGAGAGCTTCAGAACCAGAATTGTTGAAACTTGAACTTGAAAGCTCTTGGTCTTGGTGCCAGGCTGGCATTCAAAGTTTTTGTAATCTAATTTTTCTGAACTTGGAAGCTTAAAAGATCAAAACATTCTGGTATTGAAGGTGATAACCGTGGAAGCCTCAGAACCAGAATTTTATTAACTTGAACTTAAAAGCTCTTGACCTTCGTGCCAGGCTGGCATTCAAAGTTTTTGTGATTGAATTCTTCTAAACTTGGAACGTAAAAGATCACACCATTCTGGTGTTGAAGGTGATGTCCGTGGAAGCCCCAGGACAAGAATTGTTCAAACTTGAACTTGAAAGCTCTTGATCTTGGTGCCAGGCTGGCATTCAAAGTTTTTGTACTTGAATTCTCCTGCACTTGGAAGCTTAAAAGAATAAATCCTTCGGGTGTTGAAGGTACCAACCGTGGAAAAAAATAAAATAATTATAATTTATAATTATAATTATAATAATTATAATTTTATGGAAGCCTTAGAATCAGAATTTATTTAACTTGAACTTGAAAGCTCTCGATCTTGATATCAGGTTGAACGGAAAGGTTTTTGCTTAAATTATAATGACCTTGAAACTCTAGAAGTTCGAAATCTTCTGGAGTTGAAAGTGATATGTGTTGAAAACTCAGAACTAGAATCTATTGAACTTGAACACAAAAGCTCTTGATCTATATAACTGACTGAAATTCAAAATTTTTGTACTTGAATTCTTCTGAATTTGGAAGTTTAAAAGCTTAAATCCTTCTGGTGTTGAAGGTGATAACCGTGGAAGCCCCAGATCCAGAATTTATTGAAATTTGACTTGAAAGCTCTTGATACTGGTATCAGGATGGAACGGAAAGTCCTTTTGCTTGAAGTTAACTAAACTTGAAAGTCCAGAAGTTTAAAATCTTCTGGAATTACAAGTAATAATCGTGAAAGCCTCAGAACCAGAATTTTTCAACTTGAACTTGAAAGCTCTCGATCTTGATACCAGGCCCAAATTCAAAGTTTTTTTAGAATTCTTTCGAACTTAAAAGCTTAAAAACTTCAATCCTTCTGGAGTTTGAACTGATAACCGTGAAAATCTCAGATTGATATTGAACTTGAAAGCTCTTGATCTTGATACCGAGTGGCATAGGAAGTTTTTGTGCTCGAATTCTCCTGACCTCAGCTCAGGAGCTCGAAACCTTCTAGAGTTGCAAATAATAACCATGAAAGCCTCAAAACCAGAATTTTACAACTTGAACTTGAAAGTTCTCGATCTTCATACCAGGCTGAAATTCAAAGTTTTCCTTCTTGAATTCTTCTGAACTTGAAAGCTCAAGAGCTCAAATCTTTCTGGAGCTGAAAGTGTTAACCGTTAACAGGTCGTAAACAAAATTTATTGAACTTGAACTCGAAAGCTCTTGACCTTGGTACTATACTGAAATGGAAAGTTTTCAAACTTGAAATTTTTCATTTAAAATTTCCAGATATATGCGAATCAGAGAATATGATCGAAATTATATTGATAAATAATATTTCAGGATAATTAAAATTTCAATTGCTTTTTACTCAATTGAAGGTTAAATCAATGTGAAAATTGCCTCTTGGTTGATATGTCGTGAGGTAAATCGACTCGTAATTGTGTTATCGTCATTTAGGACCTATCGCAATTCGTCGAGAGGTCACTAGCCAAAATGTTTGCGGGGTGCGACACTAATCGTACGCAGCGGGAGGGTCAAAATAGGAGGGATTTTCTGAGGGGTGGAACATTGAGTGAAGAGGGGGAAGAGGTGGTGGGGGTGGGAAGGGTGATACTACGCCAACCAAAGCTAAACACAGAGATTGGTGATGTTCACTAAGCCGAAAGGGTTTACGGAATCAGGGAGGTCTGGTAAACTTGACCCGTCTGACCACACAGCTTGGAACCACTGAATTCGGGACCGGAAGTGTATTTCTCTGAGTGGGTCAAATCGATTCTGCCCCACAATTCCAAAAATAGAATCATCCATTGTGTTCCACATTTGTTTGAGGGCACCAGTCTCCTGCCAAAATGTATGGCAACAGCACGTTGTATACCCCAATGTTCACCCATCCAATTACTAACTGTTTCCGACGCTGCTTAACTGAAGTGATAGGACGAGAACTGATTTTTTGAGCGTTGCATCCTCTTGCCAACTTCCTTTATCTTCCATTCGTCTCATACATCCTTCCCATGTTTCTTCTTCCCATTCACATATTCTTTCCATTCACTTCTTTTCTCCTTTTCTTCTCTATACATCGCTTCCCTAACCTTGTTCCTCAATCTAAATCTTGCTATTCTCGTCCATCTCCTCTCTCCCTACCCCTTCTTCAAATTCTCTGGCAGTCCTTCCTCTTTTTATTATCTTATACCATTTATCATATTTTGACTCCTCAATCTCTTCCCATCTTCCTAACGGTTGTCTTTCCTTATCTTTTTCCTATAATTTTTCAAAGTTTACTTCCATTCCATCTCCAATATCTCCATCCGTTAAGAACTATTCCTTCTTCTTCCCTCCTTTAGTTTTTCTTCAAATTTCCATGCCCTCTTCCCTGATGTGGTACTCAATTTGTTCCTTTGCACTTCCTCTATCACCATTGATTTCGGTGTCCTCCAATCCACTCCTGAAGTCCATCTTACATATCAATCCTGTAATCTGTCCATCTCTTCCCCTTCCTTTCATCCCCTATTCCATCCATATCCTAAGACCAGCCATACCAGGATATCAAACAACCACATTCTCTTTTTCGAATCTTTCTGGAACCTTTTTTTCCCTATTCCATATACCTGATTCATTACCCTTGACGCATTTTTTATTCTTTCTCTTATATGTGCCTTATGATCTCCATTGGCTTGCACGGTATCTCCCAAATATTTAAACTCTTTTACTTCTTCTATTTTTACTCCCTCCCATCTCTTAGTCCATCCTTTTTTCCTTTACCTTTTTTTTCTAAACCTCCTTATCTTCGTCTTTTCTACATTCAACTCAAATTTTTTCCCATCTAAGTATTTCTCCAACCCTGTAGTTAGGCTTTTCTTCATCCTCACGCTTACACACCCTTTTTTCTTCGTTTCTTCTTCCAAGTCTGAGATTCAGATATTAAATATAAGTGGGCTTAGGTGACACCCTTGTCTTACTCCTTTCATCAACCAAAAACTATCTCCTACTTGATCTGCTACCTGAACCCTGCTTTTCGTCTCACGAAAAACTTCTGAATCTTCCTTTATCAGACCTTCCCTTATACCTTTTTAACCTTTACATTTTCCATCTCTTTCCGGTCCAAAGAATCGAACGCTACCCTTTAATCTACGAACATAGTTATCATTCCGCCTTTCTCTTATATCCTATACTTCTGTCTTGAATCTTCCCGATACCGTTACACATAACTTATACAAGTTTGTCATTAGCGTCACTGTCATATAATCCTCAACCTCCTTTCCTTCGCCTTTTTTCAATATTTTTATCACTGTCTTTCTTTCCATAACTCTGACCATCCCTCTCCTCTCCATACCCCATTGCACATTATCCATACCCATTCCTTAGGGCTTATTCTCCCACATTCCCATAATTCATTTACTTCATTTACTTCATACTTCATCCTCTTGTTATGCCCCTTCCTTGTCTCTTTTCCTTCCTTCTTTTCTCCTTTCCTTATATTCATCTCTTCCTTCTTTTTTCCCTGCCCAACTTTATTCTCTACCCCTCTAAGCTGATCCATAAAATATTTATTTCATTCAAACGTATTAATCTCCTGTTCTACCCTTTTTATTCTCCCTCTCTCTTTATTTACTACTTTTCAAACCTCCTCTTCCGTTCTAGCCTTCTCCACCTATCCTCCAAATCTTTTATTTCCCTCTCTTTTTTTCTTATCACACATCTCAGTATATTCCTTCTCTTTTCTCATATATTCATCTCTACTACTTTTCCTTTTCCTCCATCGTCTTAGTTCCTTTCTCACTTTCTTTTTTTTCTCTCGATATTCCTCAACCATCCATTCCCGACCCTCTCTCACTAACTTCTTTTTTGCTCTGTTCCCTCTCATCCCCTTTTTATTTCTCCTATCATTACTTCCGTTTCTTCACCTACATTTCCTTCTCCCGTTTTCACATTCTTCAGCTTTTCCTCAAATTGATCTTTTACTTCTATTGACCTTTTCTTCTATCTCAACCTTATTTTTAATGTCCTCTTCACCCTCCAATATCAGTATTTATTGGAAAGTGATCAGAATCTATATATTCTGCTACCTCTCGTCCCTCGACCTACTCTGTTATTCCGTCGTCCACTATCACATAGTCAATGACCGTTCCCTTTACACCAACTGAGCGAGTAACCTTCCTTATCTCTCTCTATATTTCCGTTGAAGATAAACCTTAGGTTTCTCCTACATATCTCGACTCACTTATACTCTCACTATATTCTATCTCTCTTCTCCCACCTTTATCTTTTCTGACACTAATCCTTCTATGTCTTCCTTCATCCCTCTCATGTCCGTCTCTGTTATATATTCCTTCCTTGTTTCCATCACTGTTCTTTCTAATATTCTGCCTTTCCTGTTCATTCTCTTTGCACCTTGAATCTGCAAGCCTGCTCTTGGTAACCTTCTCCTTACTCTTCTCCATCCCGTTTCATCTAGTCACGTTCCCATCATTATTACCACCTCCCACTGTTCTAAATTTCTCATAAATTCTCTATCTTTTCTCTAAAATTCTGCTCCATTCAGTGGTACGTTCTCCATTTACCCCTTCCTTCCTTTCCTTTTTCTTTTCTGCATTCTTTAATTTTTATTGCCCTCCCTTCCCTTCCTTTATGTTCTAGTCCACTAGCACCGTACTTTTTACTAACTCTTCTATCCCTTCCTATTTCTTTATTTCCACTAAGGCCATTTCCTCTTCCCCTCCCTTGCCTTCCCTATACTTCTAACTTCCTCATTCTTCAACTTCGCAGATATCATTTTTAGCACTTCTTCCACCCCTTCTCTTATAGCTCCTTCCCCTCCAATGCTAGCCCCCTTCCTCTTTTCCTCTTTCCTTCTCTCCCGCCCCCCCCCCTCTCATTTCGATTCTCCTATCTGTCCTTCTCCACCTTCCTTTATCATTATTCTCACTCAACTGAAATCAAATTGTATCAAAGTTGGGCTTTCTCTACTTGAAAGATACGAAAGTAAGTCCTTATGAACTCGAAGCTTCCAAGCTTGAACTTCCCTAACTTGAAAAACACTAGACGTGAAAATCTCAAGAACACAACTCGTTGAACTTAAGAGCTTGCGGAATTCAATTGACCTCAATTTGAATTCTCCCAAGCTTGAATTTCTCGGAAATTCATCTCACTAGAACTTAATACATTAGAAAATTGAATTGTCTTGAACTTTTAGGCTTTTAAACTTAGAAGATTTCAAACAAGGATTTCCTTCAACTTGAATTTTTAGAACTCTGAAGCTCCTTAAATTGAATTGCCTGAAATGGAATGCCATAAAAGACATATTTTTTTGATTGAAAGATGCAAGTGTGAATATTTACATATAAACTTGAAAGCTTCTGAACTTAAATTCTCTGGACCTAAATACTTCAAAAGTCAACATCCCTGAACATGAATTCTCATAAATTTGAGAGCTTAGAAAATTGAAGGTTTCTAACCTTTGATTTCCCTGACTTTGGATTTACTGTAAGTGAAAACTCAAAAACCTTAACTTGCTGGACTTGAGAGCTTGCAGAAATCAATTGTTCTCAAATTGAATTATTGAGGATTTGTAAGCTTCTACCATTGAATTCCTTGGAACTTGAAAGCTAAGAAATTTCAATTCTTCTAACCTCTAATTTCCCCAAACATGAAACATGAATCTTGAAATGTTTCAAATCTTGAATTTCCTTCAACCTGAATTCTCCTCAACTTCAATTGTCCTGAACTTGAAAGCTTCAAAACCTAAAAAACCTCGAATAAAATTCTAGAAAAGTGTAGCTTTTTTAACCTAAATATATAAATTTCAATTCTCATAAACTTGAAGGTTTCTCAAATTGAATTCCCTGAAATGGAATGTTCCTTGAGATAAGATCCTTCAACTTGAATTTTTATGAACTTGAAAGCTTAGGAACCTAAATTCACCTGACTTTCTAGTTCCCCGAAACTTGAACTTGCTGAACTCGACTCTTCAAAACGTGAAAACATTCGAAGCTGAACTCGCTAAACTCCACAACTTGACAACTTTGACTGTCCTCAACTTGAATAATCCTGAACTTGAAAACCTCTAAATTTAACTCGCTAGAACATGTGATCTTGGAAACTAAAATGAATTTTCCTGAACTTCAATTGTCCCGAAACTTGGGAGCTTCTGGGCCTTAATTGCCTGGGATATAGTTCTAGAAAAGTACAGCTTTTTTTACTTGAAATATACAAACTTCAATTCTCATGAACTTGAAAGCTCCTAAAACCAATTTCCCCCGAAGAAAATTCTTTAAAAATTTCGCTTTCCCAACTTAAAATGTACAAACTTCATTTCTCATAAACTGGAAGGTTTCTAAAATTCAATTTCCTGACATCCTTTGCTGATAAAGACGAGATTCTTCAATTTGAATTTGCAAAACGTGAATACCTTCAAAGCTAAACTCGCTAAACCTAAGAACTTGCAAATTTTCAAATCTTGAAAGATTATGAATATGAAGTTCTCTTCAATCTGAATTTTCCTGAACTTCATTTGTCCTGAACTTGAAAGCTTCTGAACCTAAATTACCCCGGAAGGAATTTCATGAAAGTGTAGTTTTTTTCAGTTTGAAACATACAAACTCCAATTCTCATAAACCTAAAGACCTATGAATTTCAATTTCCTGAAAATGAATGTTCCTCAGGAGAAGATCCTTCGACTTGAATCCTCATGAACTTGAAAGCTTAGAAACTTAAATTCTCCTGACCTTGTAGTTCCCCGAAACTTGAACTTGCTCAACTCGACTTCTCAAAACGTAAAAACCTTTAAAGTTAAACTCGATAAACTCCAGAACTTGACAACTTTTATTTTCCTCAACTTGAATAATCCTGAACTTGAAAACCTCAAAATTCAAATTGCGAGTGCTTGTTACCTGGAAAACTCTAAATATCCATATCCTGAAGTTTCGAATCATTAAATATTTAAAGTATTATATTCTCTTCAACCTGAATTTTCTTAAACTTCAGCTATCCTGAACTTGATAGCTCCTAAACCTAAATTGCCTTAAATAAAATTCTGAAAAAGTCTAGCTTTTTCATCTTGAAATATACAAACTTCAATTCTCATTAACTTGAAAGCTCTTAAAACAAAATTTCCCCGAATCAAATGCTCTAGAGGTTTAGATCTTTCAACTTAAAATATAAAAAATTAATTTCTGATAAACTTTGAGACTTCTAAAATTTAATTCCCTGAAATCGTATGCTGATATACACAAAATTCTTGAACTTGGATTCTCGTGAACTTGAAAGCTCAGAAACATGAATTCTTCTGACCTTCTAGTTCCCCTACGTTAAACTTGCAGAACTTGAATTGCAAAAACGTGAACACCTCCGAAAATGATCTCGCTTAATCTAAGAGCTTTCGAACATTAAATTATCCTTGACCTTGAATTTGAAACTCAAAATTCAACTTGTGATAACTTATCATAACTTTCAATTTTGAATGTTGAAAGATTCCTAATCTTGAATTCTCTCCTACCTGAATTTTCTTGAACTTCAATTATCCTGAACTTTAAAACTTCTAAACCTAAATTGTCTCGAATAAAATTTTATAAAAGTCTTGTTTTTTCAATTTGAAATGTACAACCTGACCTTTTCGTTTCCCGAAACTTGAATTCGCTGAACTCGACTCCTCAAAACGTAAAAACCTTCGAAGCTGAACTCGCTAAACTCAGGAACTTGCAAACTTCGACTGTCCTCAACTTGAATAATCTGTTAAACTTAAAATGTCCATATCCTGAAGTTTCGAATCTTGAAACATTTCAAATATTAAATCCTATTCAACCTGAATTCTCTTGAACTTCAATTGTCCTGAACTTGGAAGCTTCTGAACCTAAATTGCCTGTAATCAAATTCTAGAAAAGTCTAGCTTTCTGAACTTGGAATATACTTATTTTTGAGACGAGATCCTTCAACTTGAATCATCATGAACTTCAAAGCTTAGAAACTTGAATTCTTCTGACCTTTGAGCTTCCTAAACTTGAACTTGCTAAACTAAATTCCCTAGTCGTAGAAGCTTCAAAACCTGAGCGCTAATCTTTAAAACTTGCAAACTCAAATATCCTTAACCCTAATTATCCTGCACTTAAAAATCTCAAAATTTAACTTGCGAGAGCTTGTTATCTGGGCAACTTTGAATGTCCACATCCTGAAGTTTTGCATCTTGAAAGATTTCAAATATAAATTCTCTTCAACCGGAATTTTCTTGAACTTCAATTGTCCTGAACTTGAAAGCTTGAAAACCTAAATTGCCTGTAATCAAATTCTAGAAAATTCTAGCTTTCTGAACTTGGAATATACTTATTTTCGAAACGAGATCCTTCAACTTGAATCATCATGAACTTGGAAGCATAGAAACTTGAATTTTCCTGACCTTTAAGTTTCTTAAACTTGAACTTGCTGAACTTGAATTCTCTAGTCGTGGAAGCTTCAAAACCTTAACACGCTAATCTCACAAACTTGCAAACTTAAAATATCCTGAACCTAAATTATCCTGAACTTAGAACCCTCATAAATTGAACTCGAGTCATTCTGAAACCTTATTTCTATGTACTTTAAATTCTTGAGTGGTTCAACCTTCTAAATTCCAATTTCACTAAACATGAAAGCCACACAATTAAAAATTTAGAAAATAAAATCCCCCTCTTTTTCTCGCTCCTTTGAACAAGTATTTGAAGAAATATAAAACTTATATTACACACTCAAGTCCAGTGAGGTATGAAAATCCATCTGGAGACAATTGTGGCTTAATCCCAATCCCTAAAAAGTCTTTCAGTGTAGCACTGAAGCACCATAAGGTCCTTTTTCCACGATTTTTAAATAAGACTTCTTCTGCTTGCCTTTTTCTTCATTGGGTACTCTTCGCCACTTTTCATGAAAAATTAAATCGCCGAAAAGCATAAATTCAATCCAAGACCTCCTTTCACATTTATTCCTGCCCCCCCCCCTCGATTCTCGTCCTTTTTAACCCCCTTAGTCCTATTCCTCTCTCTTAGGCTTTTTTCTTTTTAGATTCTGGTCCAACTCACCGACAGCACCGGGATAAATGTCACGAGCGGTAATTATGACCGATAGAAGGGGAGAAAGAGGAGATAATTGTGATTGATGGGGGACGCGAGAGGAACAGGGAGGGGGGGAGGGGGTCGACTTCCTTTCAATCTCGAACCTAACCCTTTTGCCTGTCCATCGACGAATCCATGAACCGTAGTCGCAATTCTATTATCTTCAGGTTCAGAGACTAAATCAATTTTATAAGTCCTGTATTTTTCATGACAGCTGGAAAAGCAAGCAATGCAAAATGCACAAGATTCCTTTTTCCTGGCACCGTTTTTTGGTTACCTGAATCATGAATCGCGCTTGGGTTTCCGACAAAATCAATAGACTCTGAAAAGAAGAGATAAAATTCTATCGAAACAACTGAATTTTTTATACAATTATTCAATTTTTCACTAAGGACAAGTATTTGTCCGTTTAAAGTTACCTCAAAGGTAAAACGTAAGTCAACAACCCTTCAAGAAGTCAAGAGAAAAACTTCACAGTGAAAACTTGGGAGTAAATTTTGTTGCAGGTAGAATCTAAACGGTGTTTACTTTACCTTGGCACCATGAAGACTATAAGAAGGAGTGGCAACGTAATGTATAAGAATTGTTCGGCAATTTCGCCAAACTTTTTTGGCCGCATGGTGGCATCGTTGTCGGTAGTGTTTGAACCAAGATGGCCGCCGCCCCCCTCCTTACGGCAAAGGAACATAACATAACCGGACACTACCGTCCACGGCGCCACCGCACGGCCAAAAACCTTGAAGAAATTGTCGTAGATTTTCCGGGACCGCCGGCGCATCTCGTTGAATCTCCTTCTTATAGTCTTCATGCGTGGCACTTTGAGTACGATAAGCCAACTATGTGGGGTATTTTTGACAGGTGATATTTCGAATTTACACTCTGGTCTTTGGAGTACAGATGGCGTGTCAATTAAATTATGTGGAACAAGCTTAGAGCATATACTCCTGGAGTGAGCCTCGCGTGTAAAAAGTTGGGGTCAGTTGGGTGATTCGGAGTGAGTGAGAA
>WSXT02195788.1:0-19235 GCA_011762715.2 Neuroterus valhalla
TATATATATAACATCTCCGTTCTTATTACTTTTCAGCAAAAGCTCTTCGAAGAGGCATAGTTTAATGTTGGGCCGCCCTGAAAAATTGAAAGTCAGGTTAGCTTCAGGTTAGCTCGATGGCGGTTGTGTCGATGGCGGTTACGTCGATGGAAAACAACCCAAAAAGCCATTTTTTGGCTAATAGTATCTTTTTACTCTAAGTTATAATAATTTATTTCAATTTTCTCTTTAAAACAAGCAAAAATGTACTGGAATGGAGATTTTTACAGAGCTTGACACCAATACAACTAACATTTGTAGTAATATAACTCTATGACACAAAAGTGCCCTGTCTGTGAAGAATTACCCATAAAAGTTATGTCTCTTTTGTCTACAAATGAATTTATTCAACCAATCAAGAAAATGATGATTAAAGTTCATAGGTATAAAAGTGCATCTTTCAACCACTCCTTTTTTCTGTCATTCAAGTCATTTCTGCGTTGCATTTTTCGCGCAAGTCAAAGTCCCAACTGTACCTGACGCACATTCGAGTCTTATATCTTCGTACCAGTTTGCCTTCACCTTTAGTTGGCACTTCAGATCAGGATGTAAAACAGTAATCGCACTCGTGTCTCGCTTCTTAACCGCGTTTTCTACTTCACCTGTTACATTAATCACTGCTAATAAAGACGTTTTTACTGTCATTATATATGCACGTGAATCCACGGATAGCATAACTATCTATGCGATCAAGTTTGATTCTCTCATTAGAATCGGCTTCGTTTCGTTTCACCATACTTGTGGCGAGACACTTGAAAGTTTATGATGTTACACTTTTGTTGTGATACTGCAAGGATATATGCGCACTATTCTATAAGTTTATTTTCAAAAAAATCAATTACTCTATACTCTCTACACTGGAAATTCTGTGTTTTCAGGGTGTCGATTCGACGGACGATTCCAAATTCCCGGTTTTACAAGGTCAACTTTTTCAGTTTTCCCGTTCAACTAGAAGCAACACAGTTATATTTGTCGCAAAACGTTAATTTTTTTTATCTAAATCTAAACATCCTTTAACACAAGAGATCAAACATTGAAAAATAAACCAATTTTGAAAAGAATACTCTTATTTTCGACAAAAAAATATGATTTTTTTCTACATAAATTGGAACAGTTAAACTTACAATTGAAAAAATAAATTTACGAAAACAAAAAAAAAACAACAGATTCCCACGAAATAGTTTATTTTACGATCAATGTGATGAATTTTCAAATAATATTATGAATCTCAGAACAGTTAAATTTTGGAACAATAAGATGAATTTTCAACTAAAAAGATAAATATTAAACTGGAGCACTTCAATCTCCAGCCATGAAGGTGAACATTCAAAGAAGAAGAATAATTTTCAAATAGAAGGAACCATTTTCGAAGAAAAAATATACTGTTTTAACAAAATAGTCGAATTTCAGAGACAAAAAATAATTATTTTCAATCAAGAATGGAACGGTAACATTTTTAGTTTACAAAACCAATTTTGAACCAAGCAAAAGTGTTTTATGCTGAAAAAAGAATCTTTAACTGGAAGAGTAGAGTTTTCAAACGAATAAATTAACTTTTACTGGAAAAGATAAATTGTCAACGAAAATTTTATCACTCAAATTTTTAACTGAAACTAAGGAATTTTCAATTGAAGAAAGTTGAATTTTCAGTTTAAAAAAATCACTTATAACAAGGAAAAATAACTTTCAACAAAAAAAATTAACTGTCAAACAAATTATTACATTTATACACAAAATGATGAAGAATTAAATAAGATTGAGAATTTTTAACTGAAGCAGTTGAATTGTAAACCAGACAGATGAATTTTTAGCTGGAATGATGAAAATTGAACTAGAATAGTTCAATTTTTGACAAAAAATTAGTTTTCAACCAAAAAATTAAATTTTTTAACAGGATGGTTGCAATTCAAACTATAAAAATAAAAATTTTCAAACAAAAATGGAATAGAGACATTTCTGTCTTGAAAAATTAATTAAAAACCAAACATGAGAGATTTTAAGTAGCTGAATATTCGACTAAAATCAAAATGTTTAAGTGTATAACTTGGATTTTTTACCGTATGGAAGAATTTTTCAAGACTAATTTTTAAGAAAGACTAATAACTTCTGAAGAAGAAGATCATTTTCTACCAAAAACTCGATCTTTTACCAAAATTTGTGAAGTTTCACCGAAATAGTTGAATTTTCAATTCAAAAAGATAAATTTTCACCCAATTGTGAATTTTGAACTAGAATACGAAAAGATGAATTTTCAACCATAAAGATCAATTTTCTACAAAAAAGGCGAATCTTCCACACAGTACATTAATTCTCAAAGAAATAGTTTAATTTTCGAATTCAAAAATCAATGTTAAACTTGATACTTGTATTTTCAGCAAAACCGTCCATTTTTCAACCAATGTAATGAATTTTCAAATAACATTATGAATCTTCAACCAGAACAGGTAAATTTGAGATCAGGAAGATGAATTTTCAACTAAAAATATATTAAGAAAACAGAAAAAATACAATTTTTCAACAAAATAGTAGAATGTCGAACTTGAAAAATTATTATTGTCAACCAAAAATGGAACAGTAACATTTTAGTTTAAAAAACCAATTGTAAACCAAGCATAAGTGTTTAATGTTAAAAAAAAAGAATCTTTAACTAAAAGAGTTGAGTTTTCAAACAGATGAAATAACTTTCACTGAAAAAGATAAATTGTCAACGAGAATTTTATTACTAAAATTTTAAATCGAAGAAAATGGATGTTTAACTAAACAAATAGATTTTTAACTGAAACTGTGGGATTTTCAATTGGAATTAGTTAAATTTTCAGTTAAAAAAAAATACTTCTAACAATAAGTGTTCAACTGAAGTAGTTGAATTTTAAACCAGACAGACGAATTGTTAACCGAAAAGATGAAGATTTAACAAGAATAGTTCAATTTTTGGCAAAAAATTAGTTTTCAAACAAAAAATAAAATTTTTCAACAGAATGGTTGAAAGTTTGCACCATGAAAATTGAAATTTTCAAATAAAAATGGCATTTTGATATTTTTGACCTGAAAAATTAATTGCAAACCAAACATAAGAGTTTTTAACTACATAAATGTTAACCGTCCAGAAGAATTTTATAAGAAGAATATTAACTTCCGAAGAGAAAGATAATTTCCTACAAAAAATCGATTTTTCAACAAAATATGTGGAGTTCCAACGAAATAATTGAATTTTCAATTCAAAGAGACAAATTTTCACCGAACTGTCGAATTTAGAACCAGGATAGACCAATAAAAATAAAAATAATCAATATTCCATAAAAATAATACAGTTGAATTTTCAGTTAGAGTAATTGATTTTCAACCAAACTGATGAATTTTCCAACAAGAACATAAATTCTCAAAGGAATAGTTTCATTTCCAAAATAAAAAATCAATGTTCAAATACATTTTTGGATTTTTACCGAAAAAAGAATAATTAATTTTTAAAAAGTAGTTAACAAAGTAGGTAAAGTTACGAGGGACAATTTGGGGTGTGTTCCACTTTCGCTTGTGGGATAAAACTTTTTTGGATAGTTTTTAGGCTAGTATAACACTGAGTTCTGGTATACCAATTCGTACTTTTGCATGTTCAGGAATTTATTCATAATTTTGTTTTCGTTTATCATAAACGTTTCAAACCTTAGTCTCATCACAAAAGTCCATGATTCAAGAATTGGAATTAAATGATGAGTTTATTTTAACAATACTTTTTGAATTTAATTTTTTTTACTAACTCTTCTTACCAATTGTTTGAATATAATTAAATTCTAAACAATTATGGCTGTTCTCGAGACAAACATTCACAAGAGCTTGATTGTCTCCATTTATGGAAATGATTAAATAATCTTCAGATAAGGCTAATTGTTTTAAAAATATTTTCTTCCAAAAAAATGTTCTGACGATTCCAATTGGTAAGAATCCAATGAAAAAAAAAATTATTCAAATGAATGTTCAATTTTCGTTTTCTTTCATTGAAAATAATGTTTCTTATACAAAATTAAATCATCAGTAGTATTATCTTGTCTTTTTGTTTCATAGAAAAACTATTTTTTTTTTTCGAGATCAGAAGTTTGGCACCAAAACTACATCAGGTAAATCTACATCAATAGAAGATAATTCAGTATAAATTCGACTCAAATGAGATCTAATAAATTCAATACTGACTCCAAATTAATGAAACCAAATATGCTGAATCCAAATTTTATTTTCAATAATTCAATTCCAGCCCTACCAACTATGATTCCCACTTTTTATCAACAAAAAAAAACTTTTCCCCTCCTAAAACTATCCCCCATAAATTGAAATTTTTCCATTGAATAAAGGTCGAAAAATGGCAACTGGTAGAACCGGAAGACAAATGAGTACAATTTTCTTGGTTCGTAAAGTGCCTAACGAACGACGATGCATTGCAAGCGTTGCCGAATAGTTTCACCCTTACAAGTCTGAGTCTGAGATAGTACTATACTATGCGTGGTATCGTACTTAAAGATACGCGGCAATTCGAGTCTGAGATAGCGAGATAGGCGATGGCTAAGGGGTCAGAGGGTGAGTTCGAGATTTCGGGTGGAAGAAGGAGGATAAAGGGTTCACTGGTATGAATATATACGCGTTCAACGTACATCGTAGATGTGTGTCTTCTGCAAGCAAGTGCAGGTCACACATCGTGCTGAACTCGATTTAGAAAGAGATAGTATTCTTCTGAAGGTGGGGGTGGCCACGTGGCGCCGCGACGCGCCGTCCCGGCGCCAACGGCGCGCAACCCGATGGCAAGAGAGCTCACAGCTCAGTTTCGCTTCAACCCCCAACGGTCCAACCCGACATCTCGTTCTCCTTCATGAAACTCCTGGTCTTCGTCCTGAAACTGGATCTTCGAGGATGCATACTTTCAATAAAATTATCCCACTTGCACACTCATATTCATCAAATTAATTTCCTCTATGTTGATAAAAACCTTCTCTTTTCCCTTTGCAAAGTGCACCTTTTTTTCTAATTAGGAAAGATGTTTTGGATCTTATCTTTGATTAAAAGGGGGAAACGTAAGTGGGTCACCCGATGCAAAATAAGGAATTGAGTAGATAACTGATAATTATTATCAGTATTTATTATATGATAGTGAAAAACCTCGAAATAACAACTAGAATAGATATTTAGTATACATTCTTATTAGATGATAAGTAGAATTATTTTACAAAGGATGGTCCACTTTGAATATTTAGCCCATTATTGGGGTCATCATAGTTAAGGATGTACACTAAGTACAGTCGATCTCAAAATTTGATAATTTATTAATTTATTTCTTATTATGACGTTCATTGTAAACATCCTTTCATAAAACAGATCAATTATTGCAAGAATTTAACTTACAACCAGAAAAAATCAACATCCGATAACAAAATAAAAACATTTACACAACGAAATAGTTCATTTTTCAAAGAAAAAGATTAATTTTTACATAATATCATGAATCTTCAACTGAAACAGTTGAATTTTAAACCAAGAAGTGAATTTTCAACAAAAAAATAATATAAATATTCAACAAGAGCACTTCAACTCTCAACCATGGAGGTGAATATTCAAACAAGAAAAATAATTTCCAGATAGAAAGATTAATCTTTTACGAGAAAATAAAATATTTTAATACAATAGTTGAGTTTGGAATTGAAACATAATTCTTTTTAACCGAAAATGGAGCAGTAACATTTTCGGTAAAAAAAAAATTCATATCAAACAGAGTTTTCTCTTAAAACAAAGAACCTTCAACTGAAGAAATTGGATTCCTAAACAGATAAATCAATTTTTATGGAACAAGATAATTTGTCGGACGAAATTTAAATGCTCGAATTTTGGATTTAAAATAAATTCATATTCAGCCACATAAATGAATTTTCAACTGAAATTATAAAATTTTCAATCTAGATAAGTTGAAGTTTCAGTTAGAAAAATTAGTTATAACAATAGAAACAAACTTTCAACGGAAAAACTAACTTTTACACAAATTGCTACATTTTTATATAAAATGAGGAATTTTTAAGAAGAATAATTGAATTTTTACAAAAATTAGTTTCCAACCAAAAGACAGTTTTTCACGAATGGTTGAATATTGAAGTATAAAAATAATAACTTCCAACTAAAAAGTAGAATAATAACGTTTTTGGCTTCCAAAATCAATTTTCGAACGAACATAAGTGTTTATAACTAGATGTGTTTTCGAATAACATAAAAAATATTCAACTGTATAACTTGTATGATAAACCATAAAAAAGAATTTTTTAACAAGAGAATCCACTTTTAAAGGAAAGGATGATTTTGTTCCAAAATATCGATTTTTTTAACATAATACGTGATTTCCCAACGGAATTATTGGACTTTCCATTCAATAAGACCAATTTTCATCCAAATCGTTGAATTTTCAACTAGAAAAGATCAATTTTCCACTAAAGATGAAACAACTAAATTCACAGTTGAAGATGTTCATTTTCAACTAAACTGGTGGATTTTCATGTGAAATTATGAATCTTTAACTGTAATGAATGTATTTTATGCGCAAGAGATGGATTTTTAACTATTAAGATTGATTTTCCACAAAAAGGCTTTTCTACGAAGTACAGAAATTCTCAAAGAAATTATTATATTTCTAAATTCAAAATCAATATCTAACCTAATACTTTAATTTTCTCCGCAAAAACATGGAAATATTTCTTTTTCAAAATCGTACTTCTACTCAAAGAACTTCTTGAAGTGTTTTCCTAATTTGAAACTAAAAAGATCCGAATTATAATTTTAATATTATAGGCGAAATGATTATGAGCTAAGAAAATCTCACGGAGCAAGAAATTCGCAAAATTGAAAAAAAAGAAAAAGAACTGACTAAAAAAAATATAAATCGAAAGTGATTTGAACCATAGTAACTGAAAATTAGAAAGTAATGAATTTAGTAATGCATAAAAAAATAATTTAAAAAATAATAATTAAAAAAAATAACATTCAGGACGAAGAAAGAAACTCCTCCTCATTTGAAGTCGGTAAAAATGAATAGTTGTCCTATCCCATTTCGAATTCGAAAAAGGGTCAATGTTTATGAAATGTAGGATGCGATTTATGAACCAAAATCCTAAGTCGAGCTTAAATTCAATTCCCGGAAAATATTTTCCTCGAAATTTACGGTATTCTATTAGATTGCAGACACATGAAACAAAAGAAAATTTATTTGTTTCAGGAGAATCGATATCTTTCAAGGAAATTTGATATTTGAAATTCGATTTTGAGAGTGTATAAGAGAAAGACTAAACTTTTAGAAAAAATTGCAAGAAGTAATACAGATAAGAAATATATTCAAATAAAAATTTACAAAAAGAGTTTATAGGGACAGAATTCAAGTTTGGAAGATTTTTTTTTTTTAAATGCATTTAATTAGGAAGGTATCAAAATATAAATGCCTTCTGATTTCGATAGTATTCAAATTCGGGAACACTGTTATAATAGAATCATTAAAAAAAATATGAGTTAGGGTTTATGAAATTTGAAGCTGATAGAATCCAAATTAAAATTATTCCAATTTCAAAATGATTTACTTGCCAATTATGTATGTTTGGAAGATTTTATTGGAGAAACAACGAATTTTGTTGTTATTGAAGTTTTGAAAATAGTTGCATTGCTAGTACAAACAAATGCTTAAAGGAGTTACATTGAAAAATGTTGTTCTCTTAAATCCAAACAAATTCGTCTGGATGCAAGCAAAGTAAGTCCAAAAACCCTATTTGTCTGTAATTTCAGAATGAGTGTTAAATTGATACAAAGTTGTCTTAGAATCAGCTCATTTTTTACCCCAGACAAATAATACTAAAACTTAATGCTGAACATTTTTCAATTCAATCATAATTCATTTATTGAACCACAGAAGTAACGTGTTTATATTTGGCGCAAAATTCAAACATTAATTTTTATTAATGACGTTCATTCTCAACAACCTTCAACACATCAGATCAAAAATTGCAAAATCAATCAATTTTGAAAAGAATACTCAAATTCTGAACGAAAAAATATCATTTTCTTCTACGAAAATTGGAACAGTTAAATCTACAATTTAAAAAATTGATTTACGATAGTAAGAAAGAACGGATTTCCAACAAAATAGTTCATTTTTTAACCCATGTAATAATCAAAACAGTTAAATTTCAGAACAAAGAGATGAATTTTCAACTGAGAAGATAAATATTACACTGGAGCACTTCAATTTTCAACCATGAAAGTGAGTATTCAAACAAAGAGATTCATTTTGAAAAAGAAAGAATCATTTTCGAAGGAAAAATATAATGTTTCAACATAAAAGTCGAATTATGAACTCAAAAAATGATTGTTTTTAACGGAATATGGAACAGTAACATTTCAATTTTAGGAAATCAATTTCAAACCAAGAATAAAACTTTGTATCCTAAATCAAAGATTCTTCAACTGAAGGAGTTGAGTTTTCAAACAATGAATCAACTTTTACTAAAAAATATAAATTGTCAACAAAAATTTGAATACTCACATTTTAAATTGAAAGAAATGGATGTTCAACTAATGAAATGAATTCTCAACGAAAACTATGAAATTTTCAATTAGAATAGGTTTAATTTTCAGTTTGGAAAAATTACTTGTAAAAAAAAACCTTCTTTCAACAAAAAAAAACTAAGCTTCAAACTAATAATTATATTGTACACAAAATTATGGAGAATCAAATACAATTTTTAATGTTTAACTCGAATAGTTGAATTTTAAACTAGAAAGAAGAATTCCCAACTGAAATTTCCGCCAAAAAATTAATTTTTAACAAAATGATTTGAAATTTGAAACACAAAAAAAAAGAATTTTTGAACGAAAATGGAATAGTAACATTTTTGGCAAAAAAAAAAAATTAATTTTAAACCGAACATAAGAGTTTTCAACTAGATGAATGTTCGACTAGAATGAAAAATGTTCAACTGTATAGCTGTCGAATTTTGAACTAGAAAAGATCAATTTTCCGCTAATAATGAAACCGTTAAATTTTCAGTTGAAGAAATGGATTTTTAACCAAACTGATGAACTTTCAGGTATAATGATGAATCTTCTAATGAATAGATGTATTTTAAGAAAAAGCTCCATTTTTAAATATAACGATTAATTCTACCGTAAAGACAAAGTTGACACTAATTTCGTAAATTCTCAAAGAAATAGTTTAATTTTCAATTCCAAAAATCAATATTGAACTAAATACTTGATTTTTCACCAAAAAAAGATTGATTGTTTTTTAACAAAGTAGCTATAATTCCAAACAGAGGTAAATTTTGAATCGAATAATACAACTTTCATCAAAAAATTTTATTTTCAATAAACAAGTTTAAATTCTAAACAAGAAGGTTATTTTTTGACTGTGAAAGGACGAATTTGCAATGAAGAATGTAAACAAGTTTTCTTTCATAATTCAGGAATATTCCTCTTTCGGAATACTACTTCTACTCTAGATTCCTCGAAGTGCTTTCTTTATTCAAAATTAAGAAGAGGGGATTTCAAATTATGACGAATTTTGATTTGGAGGCACGATTTTTTGAAATTCTTCTCTTCTGAATCCAAATTGTAATTAGTTTAAAAAGTTCCCGTTCCATGAAAAAAATCCCCTGTTCCAAGTGAAATTGTACTCCTTCCTTGAAACTGCCTGCTGTCCAATGAAATACATTCTTCTTCAAAAATTTAGGAAATAGTTCTTTCTCTAGGTTGAAGCTATCATCAATTCGATGATCAATTTCTGTCCGTTAAAAAATTGTCATAGAGCAACAAATTTGCAAAACTTGTTCCTTAAGATACAAAAAAATTAAAATTTTCCTCTCATGAAGTATAGATGTATGTATGTATTTAACGTTCTATTCTCTAAATCAGATTATAAAATCTTTTTTTGATTCATAAAAAGAAAGACAAATTAATTCCCGGTTTTTAATTTAAATTCCCAGCCATTTCCCGGTTTTTTTCCGATCATTAAAATTCCCGTTTGTTCCCGGTCAATTTGCCAACCTAGATACGGACATCTCAAATTCAGAAAAATTCAACTTAAATCTAGACAATCAGATTTAATTGATTGAAGCAAACCAGGTGGCATCAAGTTCGGCAAAATTTGTCTGAACTTGAGGAAAGATGGTCTAAACGTCAGACCCTAATATTCGAATTCTAGAATTAGGTCAACAATGAATGTTAGCACTCGATGCTTTCAGATGTTTTCATCGAAACTCGTCAGTCGTTGACTGATCGCGCTTCGGGGTTTCGGTTTTCTGCAGTTTTCTAGTCCCCTCATCAAATTTTTGAATAAGTAAAAGCTTATTTGATAAAAATCCGGCTGTAGAAAGTATGGAATAAAAGAACTCCACAGAACTGACTTATATAGGGTAATTGGGAATAGGTTAATTGGTCAGTACCTGTCGATCTTCTGTGTGAGGACGCATCAACATAGATTCAGTTAGTTGATATCTATAAGCAAATGCCAAAAAAAGATGTACACTAAGTAATAAAATAAAATATAAACTCTCTTCTCGCACCAAGAAAACCTCTAAGCCAACACAACCCCTTCCATATCTATAAAGAACCATCCAAAATCATGAAACATGAATCCAAAACTTGAAATTGCCTCTCAAATCGATATCCCAAGCGATAAGCGATCTGGGAAATGGTCGTTGGAAATGAGGGTTAAAGTGCGATAAGGCGGGCCATAACCGGTCACTACTACTTAAAACAGGTCGCGTAACGTTGGTACCATGAGAGGAATTCGTGAAAAGAAAGAAAATAAGAAAATAGAAAAGTGGGAAGAGAAAAAAGGTAAAAAAGTTGTAAAATGAGAAAGGAAGAAAGGACGTGGAGAGTCAGGGTATGACATGAGGAAAAGAAGCTGCCGAATCGTAGCGAGAAGACCATGCAGGAGAAACGGGTGGCGCGAGCTTGTCTCCGCCATCTTCGCGGGTTACGTCAGCATGTTTCAGTTGCCGAGTCTCAAACTTTTCCCTTGGCGACAAGATATTTCAAGTGGTCGCTACTCGGTCGCTCACAGAGACCAGCGATCGTCCTGCGTTGAAATATTGGACGGCTTTTTCTTGCAGCCGAATATTCTTCCCCCTGCTCTTTCTTTTTCTTCTAGGATCGCTCCCCTTCCCTTCCCTTACTTTCCCTTCCCTTCCTCTTTTTCACCCTTTCCTCAATCTTCAAGATCCACCACGAACGACCCCTTCCGAAACTCACAAGAGTTCTTCCTGGATCCAACCCCTTCTTTTCTTCTTCCTTATTCATCCTTATTCTTACTTTTTTCCTTTTTTCAACTTACTTTCTCAATTTTTCTTCCTATTTCTTCCCTCTGTCAGTGAACTTGTTCTCCTTAAGGTCTTCCTTCTTTCTCTTCGGAGGAACCTTTCGCTGACCACCCCTCGTGCTTTGCGAGGCAAGAACTTTCGCGACTTATGACTCGCGTATTAAGCACAGGGATTCTACCGTTAACTACCCATGAATGAGTTATTCTCGCGCCAGGCTAATTCTCAAATTGTCCAAAAAGATCTAAAGTGTCTATTAATTATCGGGATTCGAGGAAGTTCTTTTTTGGTGATTAGCGAGAGGAAAGTGCATTCTGAGAGCGCTGGTCGCTTTCGAAAACAAGAAGGTTCTTGAGTTTTCAGAATTGCAGTCGTTTCTGACATTTATCAACTTTTGGATGAGAAATATTCATTTGAGAATTCTTTGTAATCTGAGGAATTACATAGAATGGAAAATTCTAATTGCAACTGGATTTTTCTACACATATCCTAGTCGATTCCAGTTTAGGTGCTTCTAATGGCCTCGACGTGTGAGTTTTGATCAGGAAGAACTTTATGTAAGATCCAATAAAATAGGCATGAGTGTCCAAAAAGATAGTGATACATTAAATCATAGTTCGCTTTCTAAATTCAAATTATATGAATTTTAATGAGAATCAGTGAGACGGGGAAAAAATTTGTTAATCAAACAACATTGAAGCATCGTGAGTCAGAAAAAACTATAGTTTACAGTTATAACTGGAATTCCAGTCGTTTTCAATTGATTTCCCAGTAAAATTAATCGCATTTTCAGAAAGTTTGAGTAAAATTTCAGGTATTCTTCTACTCTGTGGCGATTCAGAAGAAAAATGACCAAAGCTGTACACCTGAAACTTTCTCGTTCGTAAATATAACAAAACATTTCTGGATTTAAGAAGACATGGTCTGGGAGACTTTATGCATTCAAATATTGTGTCTTAAATTAGGAAAGAATTGAATTAGAATTAGATCAACGATTTCAAGACAAGAAAATGTTAATCATATAAAAGGGTGGCGATTCGGCGCAAAACGCAAACATTTATTTCACTTCGTAACGTTTATTCTAAACATCCTTTAACAAAACAGATCAAGCATTACAAAATGAATTAATTTTTTCTTTCAAACTCACATTTTCCACGAAAAAATATCATTTTTCTACCAAATTTGGGACAGTTGAACTCACAATTGAAAAAATAAAAAAATAAATAACTAAATAAATAAATAAATTTGAAAAAAATTACAACAAAAAATGGATTCCTAACAAAATTCTTTATTCTCAAACCAAAATGATTAATTTTCAAATAACATTATGAATCTTCATCTGGAACAGTTTCAATTTCAAACGAAGAAGATGAATTTTCTACTAAAATGATTAATATTTGACTGAAGCACTTCAATTTTCAACCATGACAGTGAATAATCAAACAAAGAGATTAATTTCCAAAAAGAGAGAATAATTTTGTACCAAAAAATACAATGTTTCAACAAAATAGTTGAATTTTAAACTGGAGAAATAATTTTCTCCAATCGAAAATAGGATAGTAACATTTTTAGTTTGAAAACACAATTTCATACCAAACATAAAATTTTATAACTCAAACGAAAAATTATCAACTGAAAGAGTTAAATTTTCCAACAAATTAATTAATTTTTAGTAAGAAAGATAAATTATTGGCAACCAAAATTTGAATTCAGTTTTTCAGTTAAAAAAAATTACTTATAACGAAAAAAATTAGCTTGTAACAAAAAAAAATTTTCAAACAAATCGATTTCCAAGCAAAATTATGTATCTTTGAATGAAGTTGTAAATTTTAAACTGCAATTGTGGAAATTTTGACCGAAAATTAATTTTCAACCAAAAAATGCTATTTTTCATCAGAATGGTTGAATCTTGAACTATATAGAGATAACCATTTCCAACCAAAAATAGAATCTTAACATTTTTGGCTCAAAAATTAATTTTGCATCGAACATACGAAATTCAAACCAAATAAATTTTCGACTGATATGAAAATTATTCAACTGTGCAAATTGAATTGCTAACCGCAAAGTAGAATTTTTGTGAAAGAAAAGTAACTTTAGAAGAAAAAAAAAACATTTCATACCAAAAAATCCATTTTTTCAACAAAATGTGTGAATTTTCAGCGAAATAATTGGATTTCTGATCCAAAGAAAAAAAGTAGTTTTCGAAGAAAAAGATTATTTTATACCAAATATCAGTTTTCCAAAAAATTGGATGAATTTGGAACTATCGAGATATTCATTTTCAACCGAAAATAGGATCTTAACATTTTTGGCTCAAAAATTAATTTTGCATCGAACATACGAAATTCAAACCAAATAAATTTTCGACTGATATGAAAATTATTCAACTGTGCAAATTGAATTGCTAACCGCAAAGTAGAATTTTTGTGAAAGAAAAGTAACTTTAGAAGAAAAAAAAAACATTTCATACCAAAAAATCCATTTTTTCAACAAAATGTGTGAATTTTCAGCGAAATAATTGGATTTCTGATCCAAAGAAAAAAAGTAGTTTTCGAAGAAAAAGATTATTTTATACCAAATATCAGTTTTCCAAAAAATTGGATGAATTTGGAACTATCGAGATATTCATTTTCAACCAAAAATAGGATCTTAACATTTTTGGCTCAAAAATTAATTTTGAACCAAACATAAGAAATTTTATTCATATGAACTTCCGACTGATATAAAAATTATCCAACTGTTCAACTTGAATAATTGAAGAATTTTCAAAAAAGAAAAGTAACTTTCGAAGGAAAAGATAATTTCATAGCAAAAAATCCATTTTTTCAACAAAATACGTGAAATTTTCAGCGAAATGATTGGATTTCCAATTTAAAGAAAAAAAGTAACTATTGCAGAAAAAAAAAATTTATACAAAATGTCAGATTTCCAACAAAATATGTGAATTTTCAACGAACTAATTGAGTTTTCAATCCACGAAGACAAAGTTTCACACAAATAGTTAAATTTTGAACTAGAAAAGATTAACATCCAAGTAAAAATGAAAAACCTAAATTTTTAGTTGCAGAAATTTATTTCCAACCAAAGTTATGACTTTTCAGTTGAAATAATGAATCTCCAACAAAGGAAATGAATTCTCAAAGGAATAGTTTGATTTTTAAATTCAAAAATCAATGTTCAACTGAATACTTGAATTTTTCAGTTTGATGTTACAGTTTTTGCCCAGGCATGTCTATTTATGTCATGATGTTAATGTTTTTTGTCTACTGGGTCTTATCAATATTTAAATGATCAATTATTTAAATAGTATTTTTCAAAGTTGTGAAAAAATGACTCTCTAGCTCCGCTGGGATTCGAACCCAGGTCCTACAGATTTCCGTTCTGATGCTCTAACCCACTAAGCTACGAAGAGTCCAAGAATTATTTTTCACAACCCCCTACAAGCCAATTTCAACGAAATTTTTATATTTGTAAGACTTGTATACTTGCAATAAGTTTGATGTTACATCAAACTTGAAAATAACAATAATGTCGTAATGAATCTTACAAGTAAAACAATTTCATTCACATTGTCTTGTAGGGGGTTGTGAACAATGATTCTTGGACTCTACAATACTACTCAAAATTAAAAATTATAAAAACTTGACTCAAACTTGCGTCACGTAAAAAGAATTACAAAGAGCAACAAAAAGTATATATTCAGAAATATTGGCAGAATCAGACTAAAGGAACGTCAAATTCTTCAAATCAATTGATAAGATTTCTTTTTAATTTATAAAAGGAAAGCGGTCATTACTAGTATTTTCACGGAAACGTTTTCAATTCAGTCTAGGTTGACTCAAGTAATTTCCTGGTTCTTAAATTGAATTCTTGGTTAATGAAATTCCCGGTCGACACAGTTTTCCGGTCAAGTCGCCACCCTGTATAATAAATTTGGGAAAGTATTGATAAGATTCAATACTAGACATACAATTTTTGAAAAATTTTTAATCACGCAGATTTGAATAATCAAATTTCTCCAAATCTTGATTGTCGATCACGAATGTCACTAAAATCAATGCCAACAACTGCGGGTACTCTTTTTTACTGCCGAATTCTCTTCTTTCCCCTAAAATCTCAGGAAAGTTTTGCTTATTCTCAGCAGAATTGCACTCATTCTAGGGTAAAAAGAATATTTTCAGTTTCCTCCCATATTCTGATGACTCTCTCTTAATCTATAAGCTTTAAACTCTATGAAAATTGAGTACCCATTCTTATTTTACACTTATCCAGAACGCAATCTTACTGGTTGAATTATCTAGAAATGGGTCACCAATCCTAATTACAGAGGGATTCCAATCTTAATTAGTGCGATTTCACTGATTCAAATTCAAAGAGCAAATTTTGTTAATATTCGTCTCCGATTTGGCTTGATAGGAAAGGAAATGTTCGAAATCTTCGGATGCGAGAGGTATCAAGATCCTGGAAGAACTCCATGAAAATTCTATACAAGTTCTGTGAAAAATCTTGGATTTTATGACACAGGTACTTTATGAATCTTATAAATGGCTATACGGCCCTCTCGCGCGATCTATCGAAGTCCATTGGCGATGAAGATGCGAAACGCATCTAGAGCGATCTGGCAGATTTGATGGTTCGGCGTCATAAAGCGTGTTTTACGTCTACTCGATGGAGATATATTTAAATTTTAGAACGTCTCACCATCGCACTTTCAATCTCTTCCTCTAGACTTACAGGCACTGAAGGATGTCGTCCAGAAAGAAGAGCTTTATTCCGAGTCGTCATACGTTTTATTATGTCCACTTTACGTCCGAACTAAAGTTGTTAAATCGATCAGTAGCCTTCCAAGTTCCCAGACTACGAAATTTCCTCCAACACTCTACTTTTATCATTTTATTATCCCAAGTCATTCCAGTCATTCAAGTCATTCGTAAGAAAGTAGTGTTTTCACCATCATCAAGCTTCTGTGTAGACAGAAGTGGTTAAAAAAAATCAGGATAAAACTGGAGGCGATCATAACCCGTATGAAAAAACGGAACTGATTGCCCTCATGACATGAGTGGCCCATGAGGAGCTCATGAGGGCAATCCAAGCATGGTTCTTAAGGTGCTCCGTCAAGGATAGGCTTTGGCCAAAGCCATAATTCTCTTAAACTGATGAATTGTTTGTTGTAATATTTGTTCTAGCTCATCTTCAGACCCTAATAGAGGCTCGTATAGACTTCTTTTCCCTGAAGATTGCGTTGTTCTTCGTTTTTGTTTGAATTTAAAATCAAATGATTCTTGCGCCTAAAAATCGGCACCGCCTTGCATGCTGAATAGCGGTCTTTGGCGTGCACTGCCAATGTCGACCCTGAACCATTGGTAATGAAAATTTCGTAACTAGGCGTATTACCATGATTCGTATTATTGGAAATTTTCAAATGAATTTTCGGCGCTAGCACTGCAATGGGTAAAAGAAATGCGTGAAGATATATTTCATTTACAATGGAATATTTGAAAGTTTGGCCAAAAAAGAAGAATTATTCATTACATAAAGAGATAATATTCAACAAAAGAGTTGAGTTTCCAGGCTGAAACGAAAATGGTCTCAAAGAAAAGACGACCATTGAAATGAAAAACACGAATTTTTATTAGTTGAAAAGTGAACAATTTAATTTTCAACTGCATGGACGAATTTGAAAAAGACAGTTGCATTTTCAACCGAATTGTTCAATTTTGGAGTCAAAGGAGGTAATTTTTAGAAAGGCCTTTCGATTTTAAGTCTATTTTGTAATAAATAGTTATAGCTTTCACGAAAAATATTAGAGTTGATGTTCCATTCGATGCAACATTCGAAATTCAAAATAAAAATCCGTTTAATCAAACTATAGAGAGATGAATCGTATAAGAAAAATATAGTTGTCCTTATTTCAAACAAAAAAATGTTTTGATATTGAATCAAGCACAGTTGAATTCTATTAGGAGGGGAACATTTTCAACTTAATAATTGACCCCTGCACCAAAAAATTAATTTCTAACCAAACTTTTGACTAGGAAAAAACTAATTTCGAAACTATAATGGACGATTTTTTCGCTGAAGAGTTGCATCTTCAACCAGATAAGATTATCCAGCTAAAAAATAAAACAAATCGCAACAATATTGTTATGAATTTCTAAGCCAAAAAGACATATTTTATAGAAAAGATTTCTATTTTTGACAAAAATAATAGAATATATATATACGAAATATCAACTAGTCCATTAATGATTGGAAGTTATCGTCATTTTTTATTCAAGAGTTTGGTTAAAAATACTTGTTTTTTGTTAGAATTTCTTCTCTTCTCATGTTCTAAATTAATCTTCCCAATCGAAAATGTGAGAACTTGGGCGCAAGTCAAAATTCATTTCTGTTGCAAATTCAACTACTTCGTATTATGTAGAAAATTGATATTTTTTTTTTGTTAAAATAAACTATTTTGCTAGAAAGTTGTATTCTTCGGTTGAAAATTCTATTATTTTTGTCGAAAATAGGAATGTTTTCGCCAAAATATGCCTTTCTGGCTTGTAAATTCATAACAATATGGCTGCGATTTGTTTTATTCTTTAGTTGGATAATGTTATCTGGTTGAAGATGTAACTCTTTAGCGGAAAAATCTGTCATTTTAGTTTTGAAATTAGTTTTTTAAAATTCAAAAGCTAGGTTAAAAATTAATCTTTTTGGTGAAGGGGTCAATTATTATGTTGAAAATTTTCCTTTTTTAATAGAATTCAACTGTGCTTGTTTCAAAATCCAAACATTCTTTTTGTTTGAAATAACAACAATTATATTCTTCTTAGAAGATTCATCTCTCTATAGGTTGATTAAACGGATTTTTATTTTATATTTCTGACGTTGCGTCGAATGAAATATCAACTTCAATATTTTTCGTGAAAACTTGTACTATTTAACACGAAATGGACTAAGACTCCAAAGGTCTTCCAAAAAATTACCTTCTTTGACTCCAAAGTTCAACGAAAATACAGCGCCGAAAATACATTGCAAAATTTCCAATAATATGATTCATGGTAATACGTCCAGTTACGAAATTTTCATAACCAACGGTTCACGGTCGACATAGACGTTACCCGTTGCGAAACATCTCAATACTCGAGGCCGGCACGGCAGTGTACGTCAATGACCGCTATTCATCATGCAAGGCGGTGCGGATTTTCAGGCGCAAGAATGACTTGATTTCAAATTTGAACAAAAACAAACAACAACGCAAATTTTGGAAAAAGAAGTCTATATGAACCCCTATTAGGGTCTAAAGATGGAGTGGGACAAATATTACAACAAACAATTTATCAGTGTAAGAGAATTATGGCTTAGGTGAAAACCTATGCTTGATGAAGCACCTTAAGTAAAGGATATGCTGATCCACAAGGATCTTGCATAGACTTCCTTTGTTTTTCCCTCATAAGCCCTTCGCAGTTGTCCCGGCGGCAAATTTTCAATTTCAGAAATATTATATTGTGCACTATACATACGATGTTTTATGTAAATGGAGGATGGTTTTCGAGCATTCTCGTTCATTCACGTTTGACGTTCGAGATTAGTTTAAAAGGACTAGAACCGCGCAGACCAGTCGTAAAAACAGTTCGCGTGGAGTCTAATAAATGATACGCATGCGCATTAGGGTGGTCCAAAATTTTTGTTTCGAATTTTGATGCAAAACGCCCGGAAATTTGTTCGAATCCACAAAAAAATAAAGGCATTTTTTTGTCTTGAAAAAAAAAAAAATTATTTAGAGGTGCCGCAAGCCTCGTGAAGTTTAACACGTATTTCCCATAAGAAAAAGAGACGTTTTTGTAAATTTTATTCAGAAATCTCGATATTAGATGAATC
>WSXT02195799.1:0-19235 GCA_011762715.2 Neuroterus valhalla
TCCCATTGCATCGTAGAGCAAAATGTCCAACAGGTGAAAGAAAGAAAACTAAATTATAAGAAAATTTTGTTACAAAAGTAATCCGCTATCTTCAATAGGTCCGGAGTTATGATACATTGAAAATTGCCCAATTTTTTGGATTTTCATCGAAAAATCGCTAAGTCTCAAAAACTACTCTTTTCTTTGCTTCCTAATTACCTTACAGATAAGTGTTCGACAGGTAATTTAAATAAGACTCAATTCCCTGTGATTCCAAAAAAAAACAATTTCCTAACTAAAATAGGTCATGAGTTATGACCCCTAAAAGTTGACTGTTTTTGCCTTTTTTTAAGGGAAAACAAAAAAGTTTCAATTTTTTCAAAATAAATCGTTTCAAGGTAAGTTTACGTTGATGATGTTTCAGAATTAAATAGAGTAAACAAAAATCTGCGTACATTCAGAAAAAGAAAAGTCTCCTAGCCCTATTAGTTTAGGAATTGTGTGGTTTTGAAAATTCGGTTTTTTTGGGTCATTTTGGACTTAAAACGGAGAGGTTTTGTTTTTTCGAAATGTCTCGTTTCCCGTAGGTTCCACGACAAAATTTTTATGAAAATAATAAAAGGAGAGTCAATTTAGCGTAATTTCAAAAAAGAAAAAGTGTCCTAGCCCTAATAGGTCACGAGATATGACCTTTCAAATTGCACTTTTTCTGCATAGACGCACCTGAGTGTACCGTGAAGTAGAAGTACGGCCACATTTCGAAGTTTATGTCCCAAGGAAGTGCGCAAAATTTATTTCAGATGCATAATACGTCTTTTCCCGTTAATAAACAAATAATTGTTTATGAAAAAATCTTGCTGTCACCACTTTTGATTGATTTTTGGCCATTTTTTTCGTTCTTTTGTGGAGAAAAAGTAATTGTAATTGATGCGAAATGTGTAATATATTTTTTTTATCAATAAATAAGTTATTTTTATTAATTTTTGAATATCTGTTTATATGAAAATCTTGTTATAACCGCTTTCGAGTATTTCTTTAGTACTTTTGTGCCAATAAAATAATCATAATTGTCTGGAAGTGTCTGGAAAATATAAGCGGTTATATTAGGAACTTGTTTCAAACAAATATTCAAAAATTATTAAAAATATTTTATTTATATATAAAAAAATATATTACACATTTTACACCGAATACAATTACTTTTTTGCCACAAAAGTACAAAAAATGGCCAAAAAGTAATCAAAACTTGTGACAGCAAGATTTTGTTATGAAAAATTATTTGTTTATTGACGGCAAAAGACGTATAATGCACCTAGAATAAGTTTTATGCACTCACTTTGGACACAAACTTCGAAATGTGGCCGTACTTCTACTTTACGGTACGCTCAGGTGCCACTATTAGGGCTAGGACACTTTCTTTCTTTTTAACTTACGCCAAATCGCCTCCACTTTTATTAAAATTCTATGATTTTTATTGTGAGACTCGCAGGAAACGAGATATTCTCTAAAAACCGGTTTTGGTCAAAAATGCCCAAAAAGAAGGAATTTTGAAAACCTTGCATCTCCTTAACTAATGGGGCTAGAAGACTTTCTTTTTTTCAGATTTACGCAGATTTTTGTTCACTCTATTTCATCTCTTATCACAATTGACGTAAACTTTACCTAGAACGATTGATTTGGAAAAAAATTAAACCTTGTTTTTTTGCCCCTAAAAATAGGCAAAAACAGTAAACTTCAAGGGTTCATAACTCATGATTCATTATAGTTAGAACATAGTTTTTTTTTTTGAATCAGAGGAAATTGAGTCTCCTTTAACTTACTTGTAGAACACTTATCTGTAAAGTAATTAGGAAGAAAAGGTATAGAGTGGTTTTTGAGACTTAGCGATTTTTCGCTAAAAATCCACAAAATTGGGCAATTTTCAATGTATCATAACTCGGAACCTATTTAAGATAACAGATTATTTTTCGAACAAAATTTTCTCATAATATAGTTTTCTTTCTTTCACCCGTTGGGCATTTAGCTTTACGATGGAATGGGAATTATCCGTACACGCAAACGCAAAATTTGGGAATGTTTCCAAAAAAAAAAACGGGTTCCTCCTCCTAATCGAGGACATTTTTTTGATATGTCAAAGAGGACCCCTTAATGAAGCGTTCTCAAAAAAAAAATTGGAAAAAGGAATTTTCCGGGAATTTTACTTATTTTTCCGATGCAATGCCTGGACTATAGCCATTTTCTATCACTTTTTATTTATTCCAAAAGATTTTTCAAGCTCCATAAGCCTGAATTATGGAAAGCATTAGAGGGCTTGCATGGCTTGAATTTCGAAATATTTCCTAACATCTCCAAGGTCATGCCACGAGTTGAATGCGAAATCGCAAATTCGAGAAATGATTTAATTATCTCTAAAGTTCTCACATTCTGCATCTGTCCAAAGATTCAATAATATTTCGTGACGTACCGGCGATTCCTTACAAATGCGTATATACATTTGATAATAATATTTTATATTTACCAATAAAATTACATACAACTATCGAAGCGAAGAAAAAAGTACTGACAATCTTCATTTCTGCAAGCTTTAGAATACTGATTTAAGGACGAACTCGTCGAAGCAGTGAAACTAAATTAAATTCTGAGGAATATTAGGATGTATGCATATCATCTATCATTCCGGATTCTTCTGCTGTTTGTGAATCAGATGAGAGGGGGATTTTCGTTGATTGACAAATACGTGAATGCGTTCTAAAAATAGGTTTGCTTCCACTTGAATGCTTACATTAACTCATATATCTAGAGTTTCGTTATCAGTTATATTTAGATCATCTGATGCAGAGACCTACCTTCAAAAATTTATAAGCCTATTTGCAGGATATCGTAAGGACTCCATGTTTTACATCAAATTATGGATATCCAAGTGTATCTTTGTGGACAAGCTTCAAACATGGTCGTAGGCAAACGGGGTAGACCATAAGCCTAATTTGTAGAAGTGTCCTCAGTTCCAGATCTATTCCTAACATTTTCGAAGACCTTCCTCAGATATGTGCCCTTCTTCAGGAAAAATTTATCATCAAATCATTGTCTTCATGCAAATAATTTTATCTGATTATGTGGGAACAAGTTTTTTCCCGCTATCCTTTATCTAATTCAATACGTCTGAACTCACGGAAAGACAAGTTTGTATATACCTTTGTATTCAATTCTCATCAAATAAATCATCGATGTCAAGCAATTACGTTTTGAAACACATAAGGCTGATTTAACTAAAACCTTATATTTGTCGAGGAATTTTGTTCAAAAATGGATCTGTTTATGTAAAGGAATAAATGATATCAGTGAAAATTCGTGTTTCCTGTTAGATTTGGATGCTTCGTTGAAAATAAACTATTTTGTTTGAGAATCATCTTTCTTTACCGGAAACTCAACTGTTTTGTGTATATATTTCTGATAGGGTATGCTTCCTTTCGAAATGAGAGTTAAAATTTTTCCCTGGAAATTCGTATGGTTAGCTCCAAAATTTGACTTCTTAGTTCGTGAGAAATTCAATAGTTCTATGAAGGATTCGTCTTGTTAGATTAGAGATTCGATTTCTCATTCCAGGATTCTACTATTCGTGAATAAAGTTTGCTCCTTCTTCCTGATAAATCCAATCATTAGGTCTTGTTTTTCTTCTTTTTTTCTGATATCGTTGTGGTCTCTAAATATTGTAGAAGATCGAGTCCTCTCACTTGAAATAATCAATGGCTTACTCTGATTACGGGGGGATCAATTCCGGAATTCCACGAGAGATCACAATTTGTGGAATTATTTTGGAGTAATAGAAAAAAACTAAGAAAAAACATCAATTCAAAACATTAATAGCAATGACCTACCTCTGTTCATTCAGATGATTACTTGAAGCAACAAGTTAACTCATTGAGCTAACTTATGAATGTAGCGAATATCATTCACATCCTGTCAAAGACGCTGTGGAGAATTTGGAGGTATTTCCTATCTGGTCACCTATCCAAGCAGGATACGCCACTCCATTTGATGCTTCACTCGGTTTGAACAGGGCGAAAGATGGATTGAGATATGATGTTGGAGGTTCTGTGGGTTGGTGCAAGTCCCGCCATCATACTTTTGAAACTGTATCCCCAAAAATTGTTTGTACTTAGCATGAATGCCCATAGTGTAGACAAGGCTAGTTGCTTTGGTACAATGAAAGAGAACCTATTCCATTTGCATTTGCATATTGGTTAAAGTTTTCACAATAGTCTTTAAACAAGAGTTCCTACGGTACTTTCTTCCAAATGAGGGACGCACGATGGAGACGGTATTTGTGAAAAGTTCATCTTTCAAGAAGCGTCCGGAAATGAACATTCCTAGTTTGTTGCCTTATGAGCGAGAATGAGAGCCAATGGTTCATATCATTGTGGTCTTGAAGTAAAAAGCCAAATTTTTGTGTGTGGCTCTTAAAAATTATGTGGAAGAAATACTTGTGGCTATGTTGCAAACAATTTTATTTGCATTGGCGCGATAGAGCAAAAGCTGTTCCGTTTGTTGTAAAGGGTAGACAGATTTGATGTCCAACGTCAACTAATAAATGCTTCTCTGCGTGTCAGCCGCAATCAGTTATAGTAGTATCTGCACTGGTTACGGCTTGACTCCTGTGAACGTAGGGGAGGATAATCTGCAATGTAATGCTGGAAGTTTTGTTGATTGGTAAAAGTCTTGTCGCAATAGTTTTTGAATAAGAGTTCCTACAGTACTGTCTTCCGAATGAGGGAGGCACGATGAAGACGGTACTTGGGAAAAGTTAGTCTTTCAAGATGCGTCGGAAAGACAGCACTCGTAGGTTGTTGACAAATGAGGAACAAAGAAGCCAATGGTTCAGGCCATCGTGGCTTCGAAGTGTAAAGCCGAGTTTTTATGGTGTGTTCTTGTTCTTTCTACTATCTCTCAATTGAACACTTCTCTACTAACCGTGCAATAGGTATTTTTGTATGATCTCTTATGTACAACCACCATGCCAGCTGACGTTAAAGCGTCTGAGAAGGATATACTATTTTCGCTTGCCACTAGCAGTAGCGGAAGACATGAACTCGCTGCCAATGAGTACTGGAGAAGGAAACAAGTCGGCAGGTAGCTGCTGGCGAGTTGACAATCACCAACCTGAAACTAACCCCTTGGCTAAACTGGAACAACTCCAGTCATGGAGACTCTTACTCGCCTCTTAAAGTTCTTGATTTATACCAGACAATTTCCACTTCCAAGAATATTGACCCTCTTTGACTATATACTCACATGTATAGCAATATAATAAAATATAATAATACGGGAACCTCTGACACATAATAGCTGCTTTCTTACTCTTTTATGCCAGAAACGGAAGTACAAATACCCCTGAAAATTATTCACAAACTCAAATGAAGCCAAGTGTTAGTGTTTTGTTTTTGAGAACACATGGAACCTCATGGAGGAATCGATTCCACTATGCCTCCCGAGTGTTGCGAGGAAAAGTGTGTCAGAAGCAAAGCGTCGGATACTTCTGTTTAATAGCGACTCTACTTATTTTTATAGAGGTGAGGCATACGTACATCACGCTCATAAACAGCGCGCATATGCACATTATGGCTCATAAATTGCCAGCAGATTCGCCATAAAGGATTTTATATCAAAGCGTTGCATGCGATATAAAAAGAGATCCTGATTAATCAATTCAAGACCTAGAGAAAACGTCAGCAGGTCAGTTTTCCGTAAAATAAATTATAGGGAGTTCAAACTTTGTACGCAGTGCGTGTTAGTTCCACTAATAAACTTTATTAGCAAGCGATTCAATTGACAGCATCAGTAAACGTGAGTTGAATATTATTATTCGCACAAGTGTGTGTACCCTATACTCAAATTAGCTTCATAAACATAATTGCGTTGATGTCCTATTTCATGTGTGCGTCGCCAGTTGTTTTGAAAATTGAAATTGTGAACGAGAAGTTTTAATTTTTGGAAATTTTTTGAATACTCGTAAATAATAGATCCTCCTTCTCTCGTATAATAAAGTCAGCTGAAGCCAGATTGGGTTTGAACTTGATTGCAATATCATAATTATTTTGGAATATTCAATTAGAAACGTTTTCAAATGAATATTTCATCGAATTTTCATTAATCAAATTCGATAGCATTCAGTTCAATTGCTATTATTCCAAAATTGAAATGAAAATTCAAGCTTTGATCAAGCACACGATACTCTCTCTCTCTCTCTCTGGCGATATCTGCTAACATGGAGTCCAAGCCTATTGGTGCGCTCACGTGAATTTGACAACCAACCACATGGTACCTTCCACTCTGACTCCTCTGATTGGTGCGAAGCTCCTTAGCAAAACAGCACGAGTAGAGGTGGCTGAATGCGACAAACACACATTACCATCATTTCTATGAATGATCTTCGCTGACCGTTATTTTAAATTGCAATAACTGGCCATCATCATCAGCATTTGTGTATTTTATTATTGTTCCTTGAACTGCCAAATTATTCTCTCCGAATTTTCTCTCACATGAATCTAATTTATCATTCGCACAGTGATTTTCATCAAACGTATCCCGACTTTTGTTCATCTCCTGATGATTGTCTCGAAAATTGGACAACCTCATATGCATATTGCATGTGAGAAGACCTTGCAACTGAATTTGTTCCAGCTGTACTTTTAAACGCTAACTAGTTCCAGTTTCGACTATATTCTCTCTTATTTAGGTTTGTTAAAAGTGCAGATGCAATCTATTTCCCGGATTAGCTAGAATGATGTAGATTGAATCAGGGAAAAGCATTATGTGAAATAGCTTGTTTCCGATGGACGCAATACTCAGAAACAATAAATTTCCTACATCTGCTTTCGACAACTGCTACCAACATGAGTCAAGATTCTTTAAGCCAATAATGAAGGGGAAAGCTCCCTTCTCAGCATGCTTGAATGGAGTTCGTATAGCCTCACCTAACGTTAGAGGCGCGTTCCGCGCGACCAGAATGAGCGAAACTGTAAATTTCTCTTTTTAGAGAGCGTATTCATGAAGCGGCTTTTATGAGGGGCTCGATGATGGAAGGAAATAAAATGCTTGTTTCCCCTTGCGTTAGAGCGTCATTGCTCCTCTGAGATATGACACATCACTCACATTTACAACACTGTCGTAAAAAACACGACATAACATTAAAAATACCTGTTCTAGCAAAAGACTCCTGAAGAAGTATCAAATTATTCATTTTATTCCATACAAGCTCTTGCTTTTTTAACATGAACTCAACTCTGTTGACAACGAAGTATTTTTAATAAGTGATTATTCCAATCATTGAGTTTGTCGGTAAATTTCATCGCTAGTAATAATTGATTATTAAGCCTCTAATCGCGTGCTTCGGGCAAGTTCAAATGCTTGTGTAGATGAACCAAATAGTTTGAATTCCAAAAGAATTTCCTATTACTTTCCTCTTGGAAGCCACCTTTAAACTATGTTCTTGATTTTCGGACTGCTATTCATCAAAATTTTCGAGCCGGAAGAACAAATTTTTTATAGACAGTTGATTTTTCAAGAAATTGATCAAAGTTGAAAAAGGATTATCCTGCAGCAAAGAAATAAATCTAGAAATGAATTTTCGAAAGAGTCGTTTGATTTCCAACGGAAAGCGGAAATAAGAGAAGAATGGATGTCAGAAAAATAAGTTCGTATTCAATTAATTAGTTGAATTCCTAGAAAAATTTAATTTTTGAACGGTTAGTTCAATTTTGACTAGAAAAATCGATTCTTCATGAGAAGGATAAGGTGATTGAAAATTGACTCATCCGTAACAACAATCTCGAACTGCGAAACCAAAACGACAATGTATTTATCAAACGAGAAACGATATGAATAATTTTCTACAGAAAGTGCAATTATTGAATGAACTGCTTCTTATAAAATATAAATTTCAATCAGAAGAAATTTGAGTTGGAATTTAAAATCTAGATATCGGTCCTTATGTAAGTAGAGAACGAATCTTTAACAAAATGTTGGGATCTTTAAATACTAGAGGTGTCGATCGTTCGAGGTTTCTACACATTGAAGGCGTCGTACCCCCAAGATGATGAAAACAATTATTTTAATCAAATATCATTGATGATACCACTGCAGGCGTCCCTGCTCCTCTCCTTTCCTTTGACAATGCAGTCGGCTGTTGCTGAAGATCTGATCACGAACATAGTTCGGTCACGTTTGTCAAGGAGCGCGATGCCGGGTCTTGTGTGTTGCATAAGGACTATTGTTGGGAAATTGTAGTTCCACCTAATTTGGCACTCCTCGTTCTTAACAATAGACTCTATTCCCCTTGGAGCGCCTAGCAGGGTAGGGTCTTGGCCAACGCCATAAGAGCAGCAAAGATGGTGATGAAGTTTCCTGAAGGCCGCATTGTGTCTGTAGGTATTCCTTGTTCCTGCGTGAATAGGACGATCCGATGGTATATGTCATCGGTACTCAGAGAGTTTGACATACACCCTGCTCCTATCGCTGGAAACGTCTTGACGTAATATGCTTCTACGGTATGATAGGGTGGAAATGACACCTAAGATTTTTGTTAGTATGATGATCGCTTTTCTCTTCTTCACATCAGCGGGTTGTGTTGACAAATTTTTTCTAATGTGTCTAAGGATCTGTTTTTCTGAAAGGGTTGTCTGTGAACTTATTATCCTATTGTTTTATCAGATCTATTGTGAACTCATTCATCCAAGGAGGGCAATTTTTTTTTTCCAATCTCAATGGTGAACTAAATAATGGAATATAATGGAATACTGAAATCGGAAAACTCGTATAGTTTATCCAGCCTTTGTCTCAAGATGACAAAATCTTCGTTAACGTTACGGCACCAAGATCTAGGTTTTGGCTTGGATTGGTTGATGATTTTAGTTTTCAGATGTCCCCATAAAGACGTTCGCTTTTACAGGTGAAACTAGGGAATGGGAACCTGTCTTATCTCCTTGGTAGAGTCAGAAAAGTTGTAGACGTGAGTGATGTGACCTGTGGATGTATTCAGTTCTTCAGTGAGAAAGCATGCTAGGTTGTAACTTGGTAAGTTGGGAACCGGTTTTGATGTGACGACCGAGCACGCTTAGATCAAAACTCAGGGAAACATATGTGTGGTCTCTGAACGCTGCAAACATAGAGTCGCCAAGTAGACAATTTCAAAATACGCAGTGTCAGCCTACGACGGCTTTTAGCGTAGACATTCAAAAGATGCTTGGAGGGGAGAACAGAAACACGCAAGCGTGAAAAACCGTGAAGCTATGGAGCAATTTTTAAAAATCAATGATAAGCCGTACGATATGAACAGTTTCCAAAAATAAATGTAATCTCCATTCGGTTCTTCTATATATGAACTGGAATGACTGATTCATGAGAAAATTTATCTCTCAAATCTTCCTGATGTTATATGAGGAAAAATGAAACTGCACTGAGTAAGCTCCTCCCTGAATGTTGTACGGTAGATGCAACCAAGTTCAGTCAGCCGGGATGCTGAAAGCAGCCTTCATATTACTCAGATTTGAGCATGTTCAAATTTCATACGTACACAACCGTCTACTTATCTAGTTTCCCTGAGAAAAATTTGTTCCGTAATAAGAGAAATGCCCGCATCACTCAGTTTTATGTAGGAAAGAAGAGAGAAAAGAAATAAGAGAAACCGTAACGAGACGAATAAAAAAGCTTTTGTTGTCATGACATTCCGAATCAAAGCTGGAATATTTTTTATTCCTTTTTTTATTATTTTGATCTCATTCTATTTATATCTTGCGATCTTATCCATTCTTTCAACTGGAGCTTTAAAGCCCTCTTGTAGATAATTCTGAATGTTAGGGACTGTACAAATTTCACTAGATACAGAGAATCGAATCCCAAATTGACTGCACAGACACGTCCATCCGAATATTTGAATATTTGTTTATGCTCAGCATTCCGGAAAACAATTGCAGAGTTTTTATAATCTGTACATATTAATCCTAAATCTTATATCATCAACGCTGTTTTGAACAAAAGTTATATCATGTGCATAGTTGAACTAGTGGTTGCAATTTCGATTTGCATCGTGGGATATAAAATCCTTAAATGCATTACAACAAGACGCTAACGAGGTAGTGGATAGCATCGACCCTTCATTGACAAGATGTTGAATCTTCTTCAGAGCTCAGCCTAATCACTTCCAGGAGTGTAGTAATAGTATCGTGTCCCCAATATAAGAATTAAGGGAATAATTTATGATCGAACGCTGTACTGAAGTCTTTACGGTGGTAACTCTCCCAATCACTATCCCCTTGATCGATAACCGGGAATCGTACGTAATCAGTTGACTTAAGTTTTTCCAGGTCACACCAATCTAAAAATGTATCCAAGTTACCCTGGATCTTCAGATATAAGTAAAAACTATAAATAGAAAGAGCTCATTTTACGCCATTGCATGCATGAAGTGGTAACAGCTTAGTATGGTAGATAAGTCATTAATAACCATAACGAAGAGTAGATGTCTTAGGTTTGACTTTCTTTTGTCTTCCAAATTGTGGACCTACGTGTTATGAAGACATGCTTATTTGTTAATAAAACCTAATGAGCTTCTTTGGCGATTATATGAGAAACTTAGATCTGGGAGTTATAAGACAAACTGCTTAGTATACTTATAGGTCTGTAGTTAGAAACTTCAGACTTATCCTTTTTTGTTTTGTTTGGACTAGACAGATTTTGGCTGTTTTCCACAAAGTATGGCATCGGCCAGAAAATGAAGACAATTAAAAAATTGTTTTTAATAGTGGCAACAAGAACCTAACGCAACTTTTTATAGTTTTACGTTGGATCTGATCTGGATCAGCTGAATTTCCAAAAGGTAGCTTGTTGGGAGTTTTTAGGATGCCTGCAGTAGTTACAAGAGTTTTATCTCAAAGAAGTATCTGCACAGTATAATGATTAGATGCTTGGTATGTTATAAACTTTATGAGAGAAATTCGCAAACTTTTCACGATATTTAGCTGATTACAATATTTAACCCTGTCAATCCTCACAATATCTCGTATCATCAAATGAGCGCCCGGATAGCAAATTAGTCTTAGTGCGTGATGTCAGCCTAAACAATAGGTGGGATTATGCGTTGCTGTGGGTCGAGTTGATAAGACAAATATTTTTTAGACCAAGTTTTATCTAATCAACTTCGCGCGAAGAAACGCTCTATTTCCTTTCTTGACTACTAGACCGGCTGCGTCCACGCACTTAGGTCATTATGCTATCCAGAAGCTCAAGTGCCCTTTGATCCTTTTCAAAAATGACCAGAATGCTTTGGGATCACGCCGCAATACACCTTAGGCTTTAACGTTATATTCAATCAGTAAGTTTTCAGGTTAATTCAATTATATTTTATAATAATATTCCTAGCGAACCATTCTAGACGCTCATCCAAGTTCCAATTCAGTTTAAGCTGTCCAATTTGAATAATTTTTAGTTCTGAATGTAACCAAGAACATGGCAATAACATATCACAATAGATTTATTTTCCTGAATCTGAAGCCACCCAATATAAGCAAATTTAATGATTTTCCACGTAATGGACTGTCACGAACCTTAAAGGATCCTCCATTTAAGAATGTTTCAGTTTCGGCCGAAGTTTGGCATTGCTTTTTTTGCTCTGCTGTTTGCCTTACACGCTTACCTTCTCTTCTCTTTCTGGCTGCGGGATTTTTCTGCATGCTCTTCTTTCTCTCTTCGACTTATGCCACTGACATGTTTTCTGTTTCCTCATTCCATCCTCAGATGAGGTCTCCAACTTTAGCCTTGTGCTTTTTCTGCTCGATCTTTACTCCTGTACTTTCTAACCTCGCATTCTCGGTCCCCAAGCACTCCTGCATTAGCCACTCCTTTTCCTTTAAAACCTCTTCAAGCCATATACCAGAACCTTTTGGCACGATACACTGCTTCAATCTCCGCCTTTTTCCTGACTGGAGCCTCAACATTCTTTCCTTACTCGTCTTTCAGGACTTTTTCACTTTCATTATTCCCTGCATCCAGGCTGCTACGTGCCCCGCCAGACGCGTCATCTCATTCTCCTCCACTCCAACCCCTAACACTCTCACGCTCTTACATCTCCACATTATTCTCCCCTTCTCTTTCTCTCATTCAACATAACTCAGCATCCTTGATTTCCCTTACCACGTATCTTACACCTCACCCGTATGACGTCCTTCTTTACAGTAATTTTTGGTTTTTTGACCCCTGGTCTGCGCTAGATTCTTTCCTGCATCTATAACCCAGCTCATTTGTTCCCCTCTCGATTTTCACTTCCATCGCCTGAAAAGCTCCTCTGTTGAACGGTCTTTCTTGTCTCGATTGAGCCCTCTCCATTTCTCAATCATCCTTTGGATCCTCAAGCGTCAGCCCTTCTGTGTGTGTTTCCCTTTCTTATTCGCTCGCCTTACCTATCTCACTTATCTCCATGCTATTTTATTTTTCTCTGCTCTCTATCTCACCTTCTACAGCCTGCCCGTCCCACGCTCCGTTAACCCTTCTTCTCATCAATTTGTTGAGTCATTACCTTGTCACTTCTGCTCTTTTCTCCGCGAGTTAGCCACGTGCCCTGCTACACTCGTCACATCATTCTCCTCCATTTTAACTCCCGATACTCTCACGTTCTCATACTCCACATTCTTTCATCCTCCTCCTTCTCTCATTCTGCATCACTCAACATCCATGGTTTTCCTTTTCGCGTTTCTTGCACCTCACTCGTATGACATTTTACTTCATAGTTCTTTCTCTGTTTCTGACTCCAGATCTGCGCTTAATTTTTTCCTGCATCTTTCACCTATCTCCTCTATATCCCTCACTATTTTTACTATCTCGCTCTCCCTTTGAATTCTCTAGCGTCAGCCTATCTCTGCGTGTTTCTCCTCCCTAGTCGCTCACTCCACTCGTCTCACTTATCTCTATGCTATTTCATTTCTCTCTGCTCTCCATCTCGCCTTCTGCGGCCTACTCGGTCTACTATCTGTTGTCCCTTCTCCTCCCCCACCAGTTGAGTCAACACTAGGGTGCTCCAAAAATTTTCTTTCGAATATTTATGCAAAACGCCCGGAAATTTGTTCGAATCCACAAAAAAATAAATTAAATTTTTTTTGTTTTAAGAAAAAAAATATTTAGATATGCCGCAAGCCCCGTGAAGTTCAACACGTATTCCCCATAAGAAAAAAATACGTTTTTGTAAATTTTATTCAGAATCCATTCCGAAATTTACCATTTCTCTCCACAATTGGTCACAGAACGTGAATAAAATATTCCTTTCAAATATCTTCCCCATGAGTCTGCTTTCTAAGGGTCCCAAAAAACCCCCATGAATGAAAAAATGGGTTTGTCGAGTTTTTGGCGCTAATTATGATTTTTTTCGCGGTTTTTTCAACGCAGATTGTTTTAAATACATGAAATACTACCTTATACTGATAATAAGATATTTATAAAAATTATTCAAACAATTTATAATGATTTTTAGCAACAATCTCTTAGAAAAGGGTTAGCAATTCAAGATTTTTCCTGAATTTTTTAACTTATTCTCAACGTTTCAGTTGGAACGAGGTAGTAATCAATTAAAGTTAACAAAAATAATTGTTCAAACAATCTGTTATAATTCCTAACAATATTCTCTTAGAATAATGCTACAAAGTTGCCGTTTTTTCCTGGAATTCACAACTTTTTGTCCAATTTTTACTTAAAGTGGGTAGATATTCAATTTAATTTAGCAAAAATAATAGTGTAAACAAATTGTGATTCTTTATAGCAATCTTCTCCTAGACTAATACTACACAGTTGCGGTTTTTTTTCTGAAACTTTAAACTTTTTGCTCACTTTTTAGTTGAAGTGAGTTAATATTTAATCTAATTTACAAAAATAATTCTTTAAACAAATTATTATTGTTAAAACCTATCTCTTCTTAGACTATTGCTAAGAAATTGCGGTTGTTTTCTAAACTATCAAGCTTTTTATCAACTTCTCACTTAGCGAGGTAATAATTAATGCGAGTTAACAAACATGCTTATTTAAACAATTTGTTATCGTTCATGACCATTTTCTGTCAGATATGTGCTATAAGGTTGTGGTTTTTTCGGAATGTTTAACTTTGCTTTTGCTTTTAAGCTGTAATCAAATAATGAATGAACATTAGAGAGAATCAAATTTTTTAAAATCTCTTCCTTTTTTGTGCATTTTTTTTCTGAAATAAACAGATGTTTGAAATTCGCTTCAAATTTTCTACATGGATCATATTGAATACAACGTTTCCTTTAATGACTGAGAGACTTAGTGAGGTGCGCTTATCTCCGTAGATTCAGAGATGCAGCAATTGTCCAAAAACTTGTTTCTATACCATTTGCATGTTAGACCTGGTAGTGGGTTTATACCTGCTTTATACCTGCTAACTATTACCTCACTATGTGAGAAGTTGATAAAATGCTTAATAGTTTAGAAAAAAACTGCAACTTTTTAGCACTAGTCTAAGAGAAGATAGGTAATAATTTTTTTTGAGCATTGGGAAAAGAGCAAAAATAATGTACTTAGAACCATACAATACTGTTTAAAATATGATTCTCTCTAATTTTTATTTATTATTTGTTCACAACTGGAAAGGTGAAGCAAAGTTGAACCTTTGAGAAAAAACCGCAATTTTTTTGCACTAATCTCAAATAAGATAGCCTTCAACAATAATAATTTGTTTAAACAATTATTTTTGTTGAACCTAATTAAATAATAACTCGTTTCAAGTGCAAAGTTGGCCAAAAGCTAAACATTTCAGAAAAAACCGCAAGTTTCTATAATTAGGCAAAGAAAATATTATTAGCAAGGATAATAAATCGTTTAAACAATTATTCTTTTAACACGAATCAATAGTTACTTTGATCTGATTGAAAAGTGATAAAAAGTTGAAAATTTCAGGAATAACCCGCAACTATGTAGTAATAATTCTAGAAGAAGATAGCTAAAAACATTTACAACTTGTTTAAACAATTATTTTTGTTACATCAAATTAGGTAATCAGTTGATCTAGGTAAAAAGTGAACTAAGAGTTGGAAATTTCAGAAAAAACCGCAGTTTTGTAGCATTATTCTAAGAGAATATTGTTATGAATAATAACAAATTGGTTGAACAATTATTTTTGTCAACTTTAATTAATTATTACCTTGCTCTAACTAAAACGTTGAAAATAATTTGAAAAATGCAGAAAAAACCTTGACTTTCTAACCCTTTTCAAAGAGAAAGTTGCTAAAAACCATAACAAATTGTTTGAACAATTTGAATAAACATCGATTTATCAGTGTAAAGTAGTATTTCATGTATTCTGAACAATGCGCGTTGAAAAAACTGCGAAAGAATCATAATTAGCGCCAAAAACTCGAAAAGCCCATTTTTTCACTAATGGGGGTTTTTCGGGACCCTATAAGAGAGGCTTAGGGGGGGGGGGAATATTCGAAAAGTAATAAATCATTCACATTTTGTGACCAATTGTGAAGGGAATGGTGAATTTCGAACTCGATTCATCCAATATTGAGATTTCTGAATGAAATTTACAAAAACGTCTTTTTTCTTATGAGAAATACGTGTTAAACTTGACGGGGCTTGCGGCACCTCTAAATATTTCTTTTTTTTCAACAAAAAAAATTCATTTATTTTTATGTGGATAAGAATATATTTCCGGGCGTTTTGCATTGAAATCCGAAAAAAAATTTTGTGATGCATTTTTGGACCACCCTAGTCAACACCTTGTCACTTTTTCTCCCCTTTTTTCCGCAAGTTGGCGCTGGCTGTCCGACCTCACGGTTCGGCACTCTAACCTCACTTCGACATGTACCAACTTTCCCTTCTCCACTTTCTTCGTTACCATATAAAACCATTTTCGACCTCGAATGCGTTTAGACCCTCTCTACCCCGAACCAAAAGTTCTTATCCCTCAGATATTTATCTCGTTCCTCGATATCCATAAACAATTATGATTTGAAAATTCATCAAAGGAAATTTTTGAAGTCTGTATATTTATTTATATTAAATAAAAACGAAGCGTCGTGAATGCGTAAAGTTCGTGTGCATTTATTGATAGCAGTTTTCTTGACTTGCTTACCGCATAAAGACGATTTTTATGTTCTTGTATTTGTGTTTGGAGGAAGTATTTTATCAGGCAGGAATAATTTTGTGTCAAATAGGCCTCGAATCGGAAGTACATTTTATAACTAATATGTACTCTTTTTCTGTTTCAGGTGAGTCAATTTTTTATGAAATGTTTGTGTATAATTACCACAAGAGGTAAGAAAATAAGAGATTAGTAACACGTGTTCTCGTACCTGATTTTCTCATTTTACATTAGGAAGAAAAATGAACTGTTGCTTTTGCGTTTTACGCTTGTGCGCTTATTGCCCATTGACTACACTAACTTTCAAATTTCCTCAATTTTTTTCATTCCAAGAACCTTTAAGCTGGCAAACGTAAAATAATTTCTCATAAACAGCCGTAATTGTCAAACAATTTTTAATCGAATTCTTCCTCGATTCGTGATAGTTCCATAATCGAACATGAAAATTATAGAACAAGGTACGATCAAAATTTTTTGGATATTTTTCTTATTCTGTTCTATAATATTCCTTTCCTTAGTACGTGAGCTCCACTTTCTCTAAATCTGTGATTTTGTCTAAGTCTACAGGTAAAATAAATTGAATCCAAACACTCCTCCAAAGTTCTCTGCTGACCAACTTTAACCAAGTTATCCAATGTGTTGAGCAAGGAAAACAGTTTTCATTTTCGCGGATTTTGTTATCACGCCTCAACTTTCCGTATTGCGGCAAACAGGAAATATACTCACAGGATCTAATAATACCTCAGAGAGCTTAGCAGTCCATCGGGAAATTTGATATGCTGAAACAGGAATAATAACATCCTTTCCGTTTCTACAGTGAAGGAAAGTAATGTGCTTCTCTGAATCTTTAGAATCAAATATAAAATTTTCAATTCTTAAGGAAGAATCGTATTTCTGTTTTTTTTTATAGTATCATTCAAAAAGCTACACAAAAAATTTTACTTATCGAAAACAGAATATGCCTAGCCTACGTTTCCGAGGTTGACAATTTATCACTAATTTCGGAAACATGGTTGCGGATGTGTCATTCCTAGTAGAAAATTCATTTTTTCAATGTGATTTCAATTCGGTCCTTCAAAATCCTATTTTTTGTGCTCTTCTTGAGTTTCGCACTCTTCAATCTTCGAAATATCAACGTGATGGATTCAGCTTTCTCCAACCTGCTCTCTGTGTATATTCCCTCTCCAATTTCCTAGAGGAGATCACGATTTTTTCCATATCCCACCTCCCTTGGTAGCGACGTTCCATCTCTTTTATATATTGAGAAACCTTTTTCCATGCTTCCTACTGTAATCATCCCGATTTTTCGGGAAATATCGATGAAGGAATTTGATGCATGTAACTTCAATCTCATATTACATCCTATTTTATCGAAATTACTGGTATTTTATCCGCGAAGAATGAATTTTTCAAACAAAAAAGATGGATTTATAAACGAAGAGGTAAATCATTAAATGAATAATTTTTCAGCAAACAAGGCAGATTTCCAATTTTTTCGTTGAGTATTGAACCAAAAAAGGTGGATCTCCAAAAAAGTAGTTGAAGTTTCAGAAACAACGCAAAATTTTGTAAAGAACGAATTCATTATTAAACCGTTAGAAAATAATTTTCAAACAAAAGACACATCAATTTCCGACCAATGATCCTCTCACAACAATAAAAAATTCCTCCAAGATGATGAATCTTCTACAAATGAGACAAATTTTCCACAATATACTTGAATTTTCAACCAAAAAGATGAGTTTTCTACGAACCAGATCAATGTTTTACTCAAAAAGGCGAACTTTCTCCAAAAAAATGTATATATTCTCAATCATTGAAATAATTATTCAACGAGATGGTTCGATTTTAAACAAAAACAAAAATTTTCCTCAAAAAAATTTGATGTTCTCGAAACAAGACGAATTTTAACAGAATACAAGAATTTTCGGCAAAATAGGAGGTCCAATTAAATGCAAAGAGGTGATCCCTAAAAATTTTTCAATTTCGAAAGGATCCAGTCAACTTTAAACGAAGGATTCAAATTTCGAGGGGAAGGGGATGAATTTTCAAACAAATGCGTAGTTGGATTTCTACGAGAAATAGAAATTCTCAACAAAAAAAAGGTTTGTGTTAAACAAAAAGTTCGATTTTCAATTATGTATTTCAACCTGCAACAAAATTGTGGAAGTTTCAACTAAAACTAAGAATTCAGAACCAAAGACAACAATTTCTTTCGAAATAATTAACTTTGAACTATTTGATTTACTTATAAGTCAAAAAATTCGATTCTTCAAAAAACATGTATTATTTGGTATTTTTACAAAAACAAATTTTGATAATAGATAAGTGGAAAATTCTTCATTTTCGAAGAATTCGTGAAAAAATTTGAATCCAATCAAAAATCACAAATTTCTATCAAAATAGTAGATTATTATCCTTCAAAATATATCTGACGTCATAAAGAAAATATGGAAATTCTTTCAATCACTTAATTTAATACAACTTTCTGTGGGAAAAAAGCCCCCTTCATCTCTCTGCTAGGATCTGAACCAAGGATCTTATTGTTATTCAAACGAATGCTCTACCAGCTGAGCTACAGAAGGTCCCGCTGATTCTCTTCCGACAAAAAATATACGTTCTCTAGATATACATTTGTACACAATTATACAATTTTATTCCAAGATTCTCATATAAGATATCTTGATCGGTTATAACAGGAGATTCTGCTTACCATCCGCAAACAAGAAATCTGCTGTACCGATCGATTTAACTGATCAAGTCTTCGAAACATACTCCACGGCATGAGGAAATGATGGAAAACTTCCGAAAAAAGAAATTAAGTACAGTTTCCTGTCAAAAAAGATCGCCTTCTGTACTCCACTAAGATCCGAATAAGGGACCTTTTTGTGATCTAAAAAAAGGCTCTATAAACTGAGCTACCTTCTATGACCCACTGGTACCGATGTTTAATGTTCCGGAGTATAGTTTATTTTTTTGATTGAGGGAGACTATTTCATTATCATCATAATGAAAAGGAATTGGCTTATGTGAAAATCCACTTTCGCGGAATTTATGAAATCTCCACGTTTTGAGACCTCCTGATCCGAAAAAGTAGTTTTTACGTTGGTGTCTGTCT
>WSXT02195810.1:0-19233 GCA_011762715.2 Neuroterus valhalla
CTCACTACGTTTACGGTCAGAGTTTTTCCATTAAAGATAAAACACGTTGAATTAGCTCTTTTCTAACATTTTTGATGTTTTTGTTAGGTTCTATATTCAGGTAATCTTTACTCCTATCGTGATATCACATTCTTCCCTTATTTGCTGTCTCTCACTCTCCTACCTTGAACATTCTGGATTTCTTCTCCCCTCATTCCCGGAATTCATTCAGGCAATCTTGCTGGAGATCATCGAAAGGGTCGCCTCTACTACCGATAGCTTGCTTACAGATCGGCTGCTCCCCTTGCACTCTTATGCGTAAACTTGCAGGGACTGTCTCTCCTCCTCACACACATGTGCAATTTTACTCTATCAATGTAGCAAGGGGACCACTCCGCGCAAACGTCTCAAAAGAAATTCTTTACGGGTTATTAATATTTTTCGCGTGTCATTCTACACGCGAATAATATCTTTCTCCTATTTATACTCCGTTCCACTCTTCTTATTTCTCTCTCACTTTTTACAAGTAAGTTCTTCTCAACTCCCCCTCCCTCTCTTCCCTCCTCTTTCATGTCTTCTCTTTTTATCATAATTTCCTATTTTTCCTTGCTATGTACTTGCATTAAACAAATTTCCTGTAGACGAAATTGAAAATAGTCTTTTTTTGTTGTTGGAAATAGTTTTATTTTGTTGAAAATTTTATTAAAATTTTGTGAAAAAGGCAACCTTTTTGGTTGAAAATTACACCATTTGTTGAGAATTTATCATTTTTTGTTCAAAAGTCAACAATTTTGGTAGAAATTTGACAACCTGGTTAAAAATAAACTTTTCTAATAAAAATTCATATTTAGGGTCTGAATATTCTACTGAACGTTTCCAAAAATTTTCATGAAAGTCCAGTTTTTGGTTGGAAATTCGATTGTTTCTTGATAAATTATATAAACGGGATAAACATGTAATTATTTCGCTGCAAAATCGTCTTTTTGTTCAAAAGTCACTTATTTCTTTAATATTCGTTTTTTTTATACTGATTTTTTCGTTTGTTTAGGATTCATCTCTTGCGTTGAAAAATCAGCACATCGATTATGAAGGACCTATTCTACTGAAAGTTCAACAATTTGGTTCAAAATTTAGTTTCCTTGTAAGAAATCTATATTTTCGGGTAGGAAATTTAACGGGTTTTCTCACTCTGTCCCTCCTCTCTTTCTCGCTATAATGATAAATAAATATTTTCAAATCAAAAATATATTCCATGGAGATGAAATATTTGCTACTTTTAATTGGAACCGCAAGGGACTAACGCTTTGCGAGATACCGTTCGGGGTTAGTGCGACTCATGGTCATGGTGAAGCGGTTTCGCTCCGCGATCCCACTCTACAAAATCTCACGGTCACTGATCTCTTTTGTCACTTCACCTATCCCCTTTTTATTTCTGTAGTAGTTGAGTTCAAATATATAATCGTGTGAATTACCTTTTGATTGGTAACAAAATGTAGGTTCCTGAACATTTGAATTATTCAAATATAAGACTGCTGACTTCTATGAATCATATAATCTGTAATTCCCTTCAAAAGAATCGGCAACACGATATTGTAATTTCCTTTCTGGCGCCTTATCCTTCTAGATTTTCTCTCCTAATTCCTGGAACTCATTCAGGCAATCTTGTGCAATTTCCAACTGCCTTTCGGTGTAAATAACATTCCGGGACGTTAGCGTGTTAGATAAAGAAAAGGTGGGAGTCTTTGTACAAATTGCAACAGCTATTGAAGGGAAGAGCGCAAAAGGGGAAACTAAATATCAGCGGAAGGATCGCCTCTATCACCGATAGCTTGCTTATAGATCGACTGCTACCCTTGCACTCTTATGCGTGCACTTGTGACGCTTTCTCTCCTCCTCATATGTATGTCCAATTTTTGTCATTCGTTTTGTTTTTCATTTTTATTTGCGTGTCTTTCTAGACGCGAATAATCTCTTTCTCCTCTTTATACTCTGACTCACTCTTCTTATTTTTTCTGAATTTTTACCAGCAAGTTTTTCTTTCCTCTCTCTCTTTCATGCGATTTCTTTTATATATCATTTTTTTCCTTGCAATGTATTTGCATTTTATGTAGACGAGAATAAAAATAATTCTTTTTATAACACATGCATGATTCCAGGCCTTCTCGACGCTTGTGAAGCAAGGCTTTAAAGCTCTACTTTTCACTCCCCAGGGAGTGAAAAGCACTTTTTACTCCCTAAGGAGTGAAAAGTGCCGTCAGAGATGAATCATGAAAATTATACATCTAAGATTCCATTCTAGGATAATAATTCCAGTCACCGTAAAAACTTTGAGGAAAATTTGGTTGCAAATGATAGTATTCGACGGTAATCTACGGAAAGTTATGATATCTAACTTGAAGAATAACCGAAATAACCGAAGATTTCCGGAAATTTATGGAAATTTCTATTGAATTTTGGGTTACTTATCTTAAGTTACAGTAAATTACCTGTGAAATCACTAAAAATTACCAAAAATTCTCATGAATTCCCGAAAATTTATGGAAGTTTTTCAAATTTCAGGTGAATAATGGTTTGTCACCATATGTTTCTGTAAAATTACCATAAATGACCGAAAATTTCCTTAGATTTCCGGAAATTTATAGACAATTTTTTATCGAATTTTGGACTCCTGAACTTCTTTGCGGTCATGCTCCTTTTTTTTAAACAGCAACATTGGTTGTAATCATGACTGAAATGGCTGAAATCAACCATTATTATAAAAAATATCTTATGCGTCCCAAGTGCATAATATACTATTTTTTTGTTGAAAACTATTTTATTTTGTTTGAAATTTTATTCAAATTTTGTGAAACAGTCAACCCTTTTGGTTGAGAATTGAACCATTTGTTGAGAGTTTATTCTTATTGGTTCGAGAGTCAAGAATTTTGGTAGAAAATTCAACAACCTGGTTAAAATAGGCTTCTCTATTAAAAATTCATATTTAAGGTCTGAAGATTCGAATGAATAGTAAGAAAATCGTTTTCAAAAACTTGTTTGGAAAGTCTACTTTTTGTTTGAAAATTTGGTTGTTTCCTGAAAAATTATATAAACGGGATGAAAATCCAACTACTATGCAGAAAAATCGTCCCGTTGTTCAACATCCACTTATTTCGTTAATATTGGTTTTTTTCTATACTGAATTTTTCGTTGGTTTAGGATTCATCTTTTTCGTTTGAAATTAAGCACATCGATTGCAACGGACCTATTCTACTAAAAGTTCATCAATTTGGTTGAAAATTAGTTTCCTTGTAAGAAATCTGTATTTTCGGGTAGGAAATTTACCAGTTTTGCATGAAATTCTTCGAATAGACTTGAAAATCAAGCTATCGTTTTGGGCTTTTTTCCTTTCTGAAAACATCTATATTTTCATTATTCTTGTCTCTTTTTGTTTTATCTCTGTCAATTCTTCTATTTTTTATGTATATCTATTTTTAATTACTGCGCATATGTAGATACCGAAGCTCTTTGTGGGCATGATCACTCAGCGAATTTTCAACGTATGAACAAGAAAAAGCGGCATTTTGAAGATGATTCAATTAACTTATCCATGAACCTCTTTGCTCTCAATTCAGAATTATTATTTATCCACTTATTTGCGCAAACAATCAAAAACTATTTTAAAAATTTTTTCAAAACGTTGTCATTTTTCGAAATAATTCTACCATGCTTCAAAGTTAGGTTAGCAAGCGAGATATACATCTTATAATAATACAAGAAATTGATTAAAATGATTCAGAAACCCTCAGGAGCAATGGCGCTGCACACAAAAAAAAGTCTACAGCTTCTACGCAACGAGGCGAATTTGTTTATAACAACATCGTTAACGAAAAAATATTTTCATGTTGGCTTGAATGTCCATAAATATCTGTCCAAATTTAAAATCGAAATATCATGTAGTTTTGTCAAAAAAAAATCCCCAAAGTTTGCTTCGATTTTGTGCACCGCATAATTGCTTATTCATGAGTGCCGCAAGTAAATGGTGCGCATGCGTATGTCTTGTACCTGATTGCTGCGCATGCAGAAGCACCACCGCTGATTACCGTGGACGTGCCAGTGTCGCAATGGAAAAATTTCTTACGTTTATCTGAGATTGCTGACCTCTGATTGATCCTTTTTGTGACCAGATCACATGCATAAGGGGAGCATATTATTAGTATGCATGTATGAGTGTCATAGTTAATTACTACTCATGTATGAGTGATACGAGTACTCACTGTGCATGTGTAAGTCCTGCAAGTAATTACTGCGCAATTAGCGCATGATTATCACAGTAGCGCTTAGGCGAAGATCCCTTAGCCGCATTACTTCAACACGTGCTTAATGTGCGAATGCTACCAGCACGAAAATTCCTGACGTTGAGTTGAGATTGGAGACCTCTAATTGATGTCCTTTCGAATCAGTCCCTAGAATTTTCTTTCATCGTACCTGACCCAGTTCTCCGAGTAAATTCTAGAATAGAGCCCTGATAATTAGGGGAGAGTAGGGAGTTGTGAGCCGGAGGGAGTTGTGAGTCATTTCGATTTCTGCCATGCTGTGATTGCTAGGTCTGTTGTATGTACTGTTCAGTGTTTCTGTTGACCCGAGCTAACTTTTCAGTGAGCATTCATCGCATCTGCAGGCGTTCTTGGCCTTCATGTGAATCACTTATTATTAAATCGCACAGAAAGTTTCTTTTTATACTTTTGTTTGTGGTATTTTGAGGCCCGTTTTGCAGACAACTCTAGATGGAAGTTTACACAAAACATTCCTTAAGCCACTGGCTGTCTACACAAAAAAGGAAATTTTGATAATTGTTCAGTGCGTCGATAGCGATGCGTCCACTCTAAATAAGTCCGATATGGGGAGTTATGAGCCACTTGTTGTAGGGAGTTGAAGGGAGTTGATGAAGACATCTTTATCATCTGTATGGGCACAATGCCGAAAAAATTTAATGAAATAACGCAATGCATTGTAACATGTGCAATCGTGCTGTGCACTTGGATGGTACCAACATGACACCTGTCTTCATTGCGAATCTGATTATTTTTTTTTAATCTTCTAGGTACAACAAATATATCTTAAATTTCATTTCCTACGACTTTAATAAACATAAATCACAAAGATGTGCTATTTTCTGACATTTCTTACATGGCTCACAATTCCCTACCAAAATTACGAATGCCGATTCTTTTACTTTTAGCCGATCTGCAATGTTTCAAAGAAGACGGCGATTTTTCTCAAATTCTTTTATTTGAATGTTCTTTAAAAATTCAACTTAAAAATATACAACCTATCGATTTTATGGAAAATATACCTCGAAAACGAAACCCAGCTCACAACTCTCCACTCTCCCCTACTATGATTGCAAAGTACCACATGTAATTTTAGCGCATGGATAAGTGAAACATGAAATTACTGCGCAGGTATAAGTGCTGCAGTAAATAAATGCGCATGCGAAGTGCCGAAGTTAATTTCTGCGCATGTGTGAGTCCCACATGTGATAACTGCACGTGTACCGGTGCAGTAGCTGCGCGGTGAATCTCAACTCGTGCCGAATCATGAAATTTAAACCATTTCTAGTGCGGCTAACACTCTCATGGGTATCCGTTCGTGAGATACACCTAGGTCGTGTTTCCGCTGCGTTTAGAAATATATGTCGAGCGGGAGATTTGAATGTCTGTGCACACTCGGTCATATGAAGTGTCTACACACTCAAACTTAACAGCCGGAAAACGCTCCAGCAATAGGTTTTCTGCAGTTTTCCTTGCCCCTGGACAAATATCCAGACAAATACGAATACTTCTAATTGAGTCAGATGCGGCCGCAGATTAGCGCTAGGCGTGAAATCGATTCCCAACGGTCATTCCAAGCCCTCTTTAGTAGAGTAGAAATGTTTACCCGTCGAAATCCTGCTGGCAAGCAGTCCTGGCACATTGAACGCCCCTGATTTGGCGCGAATTTCGGAATAAAGGTACAGTACAATAGGTTTCATGAAAACCTCAGTGCTATGGGGCCAAAATGCCCATTTGTAAATAATAATAAGAATAATAATAATAATAATAATAAGTTGGTAGCTCTAAAAAAGCATCCAGAGGTAACCTAAGTTGCCTTCAACAAACTCTGCTGCTGTGTAGTGACAACATCATTATGAGACGAACTTCATATCACACCAATAACTCGATATTGTGCCTGCAGAAATATCTGCGCAACAAATTTTGATCTTTGTTTTTAAATTTTTTTATTGTTAACATCTTGACTTCATCAGGCACTTGACTTAGTCCGTGGCTGATGATTAAACACCGGGCAAAAAGGCCCGAGGTTAATTTTTGACTGAATAATAATAATAATGCTGTGTAATGACAACATCATTATGAGACGAACTTTGTATCACACCAATAACTTGATATTGTGCCTGCGAAAATATCTGCGCAACAAATTTTGATCTTTGTTCTTATAATATTTGATTTTCAACATCTTGACTTCATCAGGCACTTGGATGAGTCCGTGGCTGGTGATAAAACACCGGGCAAAAAGACCCAAGATTAATTTTCGACGGAACAATAATAATAAATAGTAGTAATAAAAAGTTATAATAATAATACACATTTACAACTGTCACAGATAGTAACCGCACACGTATAAGTGAAGTATGTAAATACTGCGCAAGTACCCGTGTCGCGCGCACACAAATTTTAATAATAAGGATTCTATTCCCGTAAAAATGGTTATTTCCAATGAATATACTACTCGTTCGGTATCTGGAATGATTTTCAGTTTAGAAAATTTTCCGAAGTGACTTTGACAACATAATTTTCACTCCTGCACTCCCTACATTCAATCACATTTTTAAGGAACATGAGGAACTCTGTGGTCGGCCACTTCGAACCTCGTTCTATCAGCTACGACTACCAAACACGGGTCGTGTTTCATTTTCGCCGATATTAAATGCTGTAAATTCAGAACGACTGGGTTACCCACTCCTAGCATCCAGTATCTTTTACGTAGTATATACCAGAAAAAAGTTCACCGACAACAGCTTGTTTCGTAGAAGTGATCAGCATTAAATTTCTGCATACAACATCAAAGCCTGATCATTTTTTTATAATTATTTCAATGACGTAAAGTAGGGAAAAAAGGCGATTTAACACCTAAATCAGTTAATGTTGAACTGACACTGTGACCATGAGTCGCACCAACCTCGAACGGTATCTCGGTTCCAATCAAAAAACAGCATGCATTTTATCTCTATGGAATATGCTCATGATCTGAAAATATTTATTTATTATTAGAGCAGAAAAAAGAGGACAGATAGAGTAAGAAACGAGACGATCTAGAAGAGAATCGTCGCAGCTCTTGGGGTTTTGGTGGAATGAAGTACAGCACGGCACTAAGTCACCGCGACCATTAGTCGCATCAATCCCGAACGATATCTCGCAAATCGCTTGTCCCTCGCAGTTTTTATTGAAAAAGAGCATAAATTTCATTAATTAGTAAAAAATTATTTATTTTTAAGTAAGGAGTTTGATGCTTAGGATCGTGGAAACTATAGCCAACGCTAAGTAGACAATTCGCACAGGTGAAGGGAAACAGACATAGACACAGCCTACAAGTAGAAGAAAAATTTCAATACCTCCACAACCCCAACAACAAGTGAATGAAAATAGTTCCATGGAGATTATCAGCGATTCGTCACTTGGCTTGTGTTTAATTAAAAAAGATATAAACAATAAGGGTTTTGCCTCATTCAAGTGCATGCGGGAAATTAGGTCCTTTTTGTTTGGTTTTCCAACGTAGAGCGAACGTTAATCAAGGCAAACGCTTTTTTCTCACCTTCCCGAATTTCCCTATGAAATGTTTTTTGAGGGGATATTTATATATGATAATCTAAAAGTGTTTGCGGCTTAGTTCATGATTCTGTTTGCATTTTCATTGTTCGCATCCAATTATTCCGTTCGCACCACAAAGTTTGTTTACAGAAATGTTCCTTTTTTTAATCCTTATTATAAAATGGTTCAATTTATTATTTAGGGTTAATAATTTCTTAAGTGTTAAATGAAATAATATTTTGTTGATTATATATGCAAGCCTTATGAATACATTTAAATCTTCAAAACTGTTCAAGAAAATGAAACTGATAACTAAAGGCTAATAGGACAATTTATTCTGCATTTGGAGAATTGATCGTTGAATAATTTTCAATGTAAAAAAGTTTGAAGTTTATTCATTTCATACTCCGATTCTGAAAATAGGTCAATTTTGAGACGAAAATAAGAATGATTAATTATTAATTAATTTTAATAATAATTCATTAAAATGAATGATATTAATTCTTATTGATAATTATTATTTAATATTAGTTGAATAATGATCATTTCAAAATGAAAGCGTTAAATACTGAACTATTCTTCATGGAAAACGGTTTTAATTCTAAATTGATAAAATGATTAAAATTGAACAATCTCCCGTTTGAAGTGAAGGAATAAGACAATAATCGAATCCTTCATTTCAAAATTATTAAGTTTGAATAAGAATCTGTCGAAGAATATGAATACCGTGACAGAGAATTTTATTAATTTTTTCATTTCCTACTGTCAATAGTTAAGAAAAAATTTGAACAATGAAACTTGTATTCACTCCATTAATTTCATAAAGGAATAAAAAGTTATATGAACGATTTTTTGCGGTAGTATGTTGCTGAATGAATACTTTTTCAAACGAAATAGGTCTCCTTAAAATTGGCCAAACCACCGATCAGAGTTGTACTCTCTTTCCTACTTTTCATTTTTTTGTATTCATTATTCTTTCATACAAATTCTTTCCAATTTTTCAATTTGCACCGATTATTAATCGAAAAACTGAACCTTGATAAAGTAAGCTCAGGTGTAAAATCGCCCTGGATTAAAACAAAATTTTGTGAACTTATCGATGAAAAAGCTCAATCATAAATAATCTTTGGACATCCATCAAAGCTTTCAAGCCTGACAGGTGTGGACCTCTTTCTGAAAAAGGACTTTTTGTAAACCACAGGAAGTTTCAAAGAACGTGGAACTCGGAAAGCACTGCTGAAACTCTCTCAAGAAAAAAAAGAAGCTGGAGTTATTTCTGCATCCCTGGGTAATCATGCTTTGGCTCTTTGCTATCATGAATCACCTTTAGAAATTCCAGTACCAGTAGTGATGCCTGTAGTGGCACCTATGTTGAAAATTGCTGCCTCTGGACAATATGGAGCTTCTGTAATAGTTGATGCTGTGGATATGGGAGCAGCAAAACGAGTGGCTCTTATGAAATCGAAGGAGAATAGAATGATCTACATCAACGAGCGAGAAAAAAAGAAGTAAAATTAGGAGGGTATCTTTTACGCTATTTATATTTACATCCTGAATTAGGACCTTACAAATCTCCTTTGTTTCACAGCACTCATTTTCCGTATAAACGTCCTTCTCCGTTTCTCAGTCTTGCAAATTTAATTCGTTCCACCGATGCTAATGCACATTCTACTTTCTGGCAGTAAGTCAGCAAAGAATGTGATCACTTAATAACATTTGAGCAGTTATTACTTCTCAATCATCAATGATCACTGGTCACAAATCTTATCACTTAAACACATCCGGAAATTAATTCATCAGGCAATAGGCATCAATCATCACTCAAAAGTTATAAACCCGTCCAGCCATCTATTATATCACCCGTGATACTAACCAACCTTCTACCTATCTACCCATCCACTCATACACCCCTCAACTGTCCATATATCAATTCGTCCCCTGTTACCCTGGCTAGCTGTTCATCTATTTACACATACGCTCATCCACCGATACGCTCATCAACACATACGCTCATCCAACAAACTTTAACCCGCACGCCTAGCTGTACTCTTATCCACCCGTCCATCCATTTACCTATTCGCTCATGCATCAATCCATCCATCTATCTATGCGCCTGTTCACTCAATAACCCGCTAAGCCACTAACCGAAATACCCAACCAGGTACTCACTCATCTTTTGACCCAACAATCTATCAACTCATACACCAATCAACCTACGCACCGGTACACCTGCCCCAACTCGCTTAAAATTACACTTATCGGAAAATCCACCAATCTCATCATTCAGCTGCTCATATGTTAACTCATCTCCCAAATCCATTAATAATCCAAACGCTCGAACATCCATATATTTACCCATCCGTACGTCCAATTATTCTTCCCACCTACGCACACATCCATGTATCCACTCGTGAACTCATTCATCCATCTAGCCGCCTATGCAAACACCTACACATCTACTCATTCAATCTCAAACCTATTTGTCTACCCACCAAAATATCCAGAAAACCACATCCAGACCCCTATAACATCTATCCACTCACTCATCAACACGCCTATTCGTCCACCTATTCATCAATTCGCCTATATATATATATTTCTAGATGCCTAAAGATATACTTGATCACGCGTCCGTACGTCTATCCGCCACTCCATCTGACGTGCAACTTCTTGAACCTATAAAATTGCTCATCCTCCATGTATGTACACATACATTAACCCACTAACCACCCGTTCATCCGCAAAAACCTGCCTACTCGTCGACTCATTCATCACTACAAAGTCCACCCGTTTACTCATCCATACGTCTGGCCGTCTGCCCGCCCATTTATGCATGCATACACCTACCCTCTGGTACATTTCTTCAAATCTGTCTTGACATTCACTTATCCACACATACAACTACGCTCTCATCCGGTCGCCCATGCACTCATCCACAAATTGACTTATCTACTCAATAACCAGCTCACTCATCTACTTTTCCAGTCACCCATCCATCTACTCATTTACACATATACTTATGAACCCTTCTAGCAACCCATACAAGAGCCCAACGATTCACCTGATCACGCTTCCATCTGTTCATCCACTGATCCATGTAACCGACACCTGCTCAAGCTTATCCAACTGCCAATTCATTCATCCATCCACTCATACATCCATCAGCCCTTTGTATACCTTAACAAACTAGCCAACCCATCGACCTCCTTCCTGAATCAAAATTCACTCATATATACGTCCAGCCGTCCACCCGTTTATCTATCCACTTATAAACCTACCCGATTGTAAACCACTCGAACCCGTCAAAATAACTATTTATCTATCCATTTCCCCATCCACCAAGTCGTTCATTCACCAATCCATCTAATCTACACCTGCTCAAACATGCCAAACCACCCATCCATCTAGCTCCCTGCCAAAACCCATCTAATCATCGACTTAGTACAGTCAATCGGTCACAAAAAAGGTCGTTTTTGGAAAAAATACCATAAAACTTTTTATTGCGGAAATCGCTAGGAGAGCATTCAAAAAGCTTAACCTGAAACATGAGGGACCGTTCAGGGGTGTTTTCGAGAAAACTCAAAATTTTTTTAAATTTGATATATCTCAGGAATGGTAGGTTTTCGGAAAATTCGTGAAAGCCAAGAATGTTGGAGATAATGTTTTCTACAACTTTCTTTATTGGAGCGACATGCGACGATGAAAATTGCAATTAATAGATGGTGCTTAAGTACCATTAGAAGCGTTTTCTCGATTTTTGGCACAGAAAAAAATAGTTTATCGCAAAACCGTTTGGTTGTGTAATAAAATACAAATTGACATGGACAAAGCATCTCTTCTTTTTACCAAGCCAAGATTCTATGAAATAATAAACACCTACTCGTATTTTCCATGTTGCACGCTCAACAATTATTAGCACATTTTTGTACAGCTTGTTTGATATAAAGTTTAAAAAACCTTCTTAAGCCACGTTTAATACTGAATTTAGCATAGTTCTAGAAAAAACTAATAATAATAAATATTAATTCATAATAACAATTAAACAATATTTGGAAAAATGTGAAAGTCCTACTTACAAAATAATTATTTATCCAGTCTGAAGTAATGATTTATTATGTCCCACACTAACGTCGCCCTCTTTGGAAACAATGGGAAATCTATGGCGACAGGTTTGTCACGCTATAACTCGTGAACGGTAAATCGTTCAAGAAAAAGTTTCATTCAAATTTTGTAGGTTTTTTTTAGACGAACACCTTCTTCCCTCAAAGTTTTGTGATACAAAATTTTTTCCTGTACCAAAACACAAGAAAACGCTTTTTGATACTTTAGCGCCATCTCATTATTGCGCTTTTCATCGCAGCCTATCGATCTCATAAAAAACTTGTAGAAAATTTTGCCCCCAACATTTTTTGTTCTTATAAATTTTCCCAAAGACCTACGATTTCTGAAATATAGGTATCAAATCCAAAAACTTTTCAGTTTTATCGAAAACCCGCTCCTGAACGATCCTGCATTTTCAGGTTAAGCTTTTTGAATGCGAAATTTGAATGCCTTACGAAATCCACCCGCTTACTCATCCACATGTCCAGCCGTTCACTTGTCCATCCATTTTCTAGTTCACATATCCAGCCTGGAAAAGACCCGACATTTTTCCCACAAATTTAGGCTTTAATCGTTCGAGAGCGTTCGAGGTCAAGTAAAAAGCTGCTGTTATGAGTGACCCGTAAATTTAAATGATCTTCTAAGCCATTGCTCCTTGAAAGATGATTTTCATTCAGTTTTCAAATTTTCAGAGAACCTTAAAGTATTGGAGATCATAAGCTGGTGTGTTTCCTTGTCTCAAGAATTTAACTTTCTTCCGTTGTTCCTGATCGAAAAGAAATGCTTGAACGCAGCTTTACAAAAAATTGATTGCACTTTTGGGTGTCAAAAAAAAAAGTGAGAGATAGCCTTCATTTCTTGCCTCCAAATAATGATTATAATAGTGAAAAAAATAATAGGCGTATAAATAAACAAAAACTGATAAAGAGTAAGAGCTCACTGAAGGACTATAGACAAAGAGGCTTTTAAAAAAAAAGTACCTCAATTTTTCTGATGCTTCAATTTGTAGTAAGTCATAGCATATAATAATCACTTGCATCTCGAACCCTCCTAGTAGGGAGAATAGACAATCGCGAAATGCGCTCTTGTCAAATAACAACATCCCCACCCCCCAACCTCCCAACCAACCACCATCTACCCATCTAGAAGAGCTACCTATCCACTCATTCATTCATCAATCAGTCATTGCTCATCAACACGCACATTAGTTATTTCCTGACATCTCTGATTACATATTCTGAGACATCTTCTATTGGACATAAGGTCTCCACAAACATTGAATACCTGTCATGAAACTTCCCCTGGTATGCATTAATCGCAAACCATCCTTCATCAGTTACCAGTTATCAGTCACAAATCTAATCACCCGGCAGAAATTATCAATAATAATTATCAGTCATTAGTAAAAAGTTATTCATGCTACATTTTCAGTCACATGAATCATCAATAAATCGCGAATCACTGGTAATAATAATAATTATCATTATAATAATCATATAAATTTATAACTTGTAGCAAATACCAATCATACATAATTCAATTATTTTTAAAGTCATGCTCGTCAATATTCATAAAGCACTTGCCATCTACGAGTCAGAATGATGACGCAATATATAGAATTCCAATCAGATCTTGAATTAATCCCAGAGTACTCTAATTACATATTCCATATTATATATCAAGCATTCGATTTTAATATTACAGGTACGATCATCCGGACATAATGGTAGGTCAAGGAACCTTGGGCCTGGAAATCGTGGAACAAGTACCTAATATTGATGCAGTAGTTGTTCCTGTTGGAGGCGGTGGGATCATAGCTGGCGTGGCATTGGCCATTAAAACACTCCATCCCCACGTTCCTATTATTGTGCGTTTAAATCATTGTCTTTTGCAAGCTAGAAATGAAGTTTCAAAGGGCGTTGAGTCTGAACGTTGTCCCAGTTTCTATTTGGCTCGAGAAAATGGGAAGCCAGTATTCACACCTATTCACTCAACTTTGTTTGATGGTTTAGCAGTTGCAGTGGTGGGATACAATATCTTTGTAACAGCTGACCCTCTAATCGACAAATTTGTGGTCGTTGAGAACGAAAAGTGCATTGTCGAAGGTGCTGGTGCTTCAGAGTTGCCTGCCATTCTATCTGGACAACTTGATGAACTAAAAAGAAAAAGGTTTTCCTTAATACCTTGGTTGGAAGCACCAATCAGTCATGCGAATCTTGTTGCTGCCGTCAGCAAGAACCCAGGATCATTCCTGCTGTTACTCTCGCTTTTTTATATAACCTCAAAGCTTGCTTCGCTCGTGCTGCAAATGTCAGAGCAGGCATCAATACATGCTATAATGTACATATGTTGTTCATAAAAATATGACTCTCCGCGGTACTTTCGACCGGGTATGAAGAAAAACAGTATACACCACGTGGGCAGAAGTTTGAAAGCCCTGAACTGCGAGATATGATGCCCTCGGCTTCGCCTCGGGCACCATATGACACTGTGTAGGAATTTCAACTTTCTGCCCTTGCAGTGTATTTTAATATTTATCAATATTTAGTCTTACATAATTATTCACGAATGCAATCATTCATTCCAAAATATCAGTAGCATGTTGTTAACGAAAAGTCTGAACCCATCTTCGGGTAATCAGTTGAAACAACTTTAAATGCCTGATTGGACTGCTTGAACCTATTGATTATGATCAATAGACATGATCGTCAATTTTAAGAACGAGTTATTGAAAATCATTAATTGATAGACAGCAGGAAAGCAATTGATCTCCGATGAGTCATAGCGCAACACTGAGTATTGCTGATTGAAGTTTATGTATGTATTTTTTCTCTACCTTTTACGAGTTTGAGTGCCTCTGTTCCCTTTAGAAGAATGAGCATCTGTGCCTTATTCTATTTAATCTAGCTTACTCTAACGCCTCAATTTTGACGGCGTCTATTCACTTTCATAACGATTGAGTATGCTCTATTGGTCTCTTTCAGGGCTTTCGTTTCCTATCACCATCATTTTAATTCATTATTTCTCGACTCTACTTTATATATTACTTTATTACTTATACGAACATTATGGCTATTACTCACTTCCCTTTCCTTAGTTCTCTCAGTTCTTCCTGTCCTCGCACACTTCTAATACGTGTTCCCACGTTTCTACTTCATAACCACACACTCTAAATAGTTTCTCCTGTTCCTCTATCCTGTATCTACATTCTCTTATTCCCTACCCCATTCTAAATCGGATCATCATATTCTTCTTACTTTCTTTCTTCCTCTTTTTCAGATACTCTGGATCCCCAATCCACTTAATCACCTTGTACCACTTATTGTACTTTGATTCCATAACTTTCCTCCACCCTTCCTCTCAATGTCTCACCATCATCTCCAATTCTATCTGCTGCCATTCAACCTACCCTTTTTAAATGCCCTATTCTCTCCCCATTTTATGTCTCTCTAACTCCTACCTTGAACTTTCTGAATTACCGCTTTTATCTCTATTCTTAATCTCCTTCAGACAAGTTTGTGCAATTTTGATGCTCTTTCCCCTATCCAACTTCTTTTCAAACTTCCACACCCTTTTAGGTTTCTTTACTATTATTTTCTCTTTTCCTAATTCCTCTCCTAACATTTACCCTGGGCAGCTCCAACCCACCTACATCACCCGTCTCAAAAATATTTCGTGAAGACTTTCAACTCTCTTTTTTTCCTCCCATTCCCAAATCTCCACCCCATAGCATAGAACCGCCCAGACCAGCACATCAAACATCCATACTCTCATCCTCCAATCTTCCTCAAATCTTCTCTTCCCTACACCCCACACTTAGCCCATTATGGTACTGGCGCATTCTAGCCTTTTCCTTACTTGTAGTTCATTGCCTCCCCCTGCCTTTGACCAGAACCCTAGGTAACAGAATTCCTCCACTATTTCCACCGTATCTTCGTTCAACTTCCAATCACACTCCACTGTACTGTTCCTATTCTTGAAGCACATTATTGCAGTCTTACTTTCATTCACCGTTAAGTCTTTCCCTATTACGTATTCTTTAGAGCCTTTCATCCACAGATTCATTCCTCTTTCGTCCTCTGCCAAAAGTACGAAATCAAGTGCATATGCTGAAGAGTAAGTCTTACTGGTGCCAAGAATCGTGCCTCCCTTCCCTTTCTCTCTCAGCTTTTCCTCTAGGTCTGCCATCGGAATACTTAACTCTCCCTGTTAAGAATTCTTCACCTTTCTGATTTCATACCTTCAATCTGATTTCTATCTCCTCTATTCATCTCTCATAGCCTGATACATTACCCTTCTGTTTACTAAGTCAAACGCTGCTTCGAAATCTGTGAACAGCGTCACCAGTTCGCCTCTCTTTCACCTCAGATTCCTATTTACTTAGTAGTTGAGGACGTAAATATTATCCGTTGTCCCCATTCCTTTACTGAAGCTTGTCTGGTTGAGTGGAATACTTCCCTTTTCTTTCACCTGTCATGACTGCAAACTAATGACTCCTAATTGATCAACTTATAGTGAATCGTTACCAGTCAGAAAATCCCACTCCCCAGTATTCAAATCTGAAATATTGGAGAGATAATTGTAGAATACCTTAATAATGCAATGAACTAAAGAGTTTAATCACATTAAGACAAAATCATCAATTCTATTTGTTATAAGAAACACATCACAGGCGTGAAATCGATTTGAAAGTAGCACAGCACATGCACATTGGAGAAATTTAGACTACCTTAGTGATATTTCTTCTCAGGGTAGTCGTGACACTTTCTGGTGGCAATATTGACACATCTATACTGAGCAGATACTTGGAGGGAGGGTTTGCAGCAGGACGTCTTTTCAAGTTTTCGGTGCAAAAATCTGACATACCAGGAGGAATAGGAAAGTTGCGTAGTCTTTTGACCAGTACTGGTGTCTCCATAAAAGATATTATACATGAACGAGGATGGATCATGTCCTATATATCCAGCGTTGATCTTAAAGAAGTTTGTGAAACCAGAGACAGAGAACATGATCATCAGCTAAAGGAAGTCCTCCATAAACATTACACGAATATCAGCCTTGAAGTAGGAAATTCCACTTCTGTTCCTCTTTCACCATAAACAAATACATTTTATGTGTGTATCATTCTCAGACATTATTCAATTATTTTCTAGGGTTTTCCGGGAAAAAACTTTGATTATACAAGGTTGAACAGTCACAGCATTTCAGAGTGAAATGTTCTGAAATCAAATAACTGAAGCCAAAAATTGTATGTGTGGATTTTTTTCGCACATAATTTTGTAAGTATGATTGTCATTATTGGGAACAATGATGATGCATACTTTGGATTCTGCAGAGGGACCTCTATACTCAAGCAGCTGTGCAGTGGCTAAGGGTTGTATCACTTTGCTCATCAGGACCCAGACTTTAGTGTCTGCTTGTCCATTGAAGCATAAAATCGTATTTTGTTTTGGTTCCATTTCTTTTATTCTTTTTCATGTATCATCAGAATTTTCTATCCAAAATATATGTATTACATTCATCCTCATATGTGTTAATTTATTCATTGTTCTCTTCTATTAATTCACACTGCCAGCAGCCGTATCATAACTCGCGTGCCATAAGTTAAGGTAATACCAGATAACAGTAATCATAATACAGTTATCAGCACATACTTTTCAGCGAGAAGTCATGTATCACCCATCACTCATAATAAGCCTTGAGTTATAAATTCTAATCATGCCTCATCAATCACCAATGAACAGATTTCCAATAATCAGGCTCTAATCATCAACAATAAGTCATGCATGTTTAGCGTTAGCATCCTTATAATATCAATCTAAGATTGTAACTTCTTTTGTTCCTTTGCGAAAAAATGCTACTCTACCGGAACGGAAATTGGGAGGAAAAGCTAAAACTGTCAGTTTAGAATGCAACATTATTAGATACTAGCTGCGCCCTGTGGCGGCGGCTTTGCCGCCGCGTTGTAAGCGCCTTGTGGTGGCGGCTACGCCGCCGCGTAGTAAGTATTCTATTTTATTGCTGTTTTCCATTTCAGTAGTTTACGTGTAAGAGCGTAACAAACATAGGAACAAACTTACATTAGCATTTATAATAGCAGGTCGATCAAAATTTGTCCTTAACAGTAGAGAAGTTTTGTTGCTTCATTTTTTCATATGTTGTGTGGTTTTTCTGCAGATCTAATTTTTTAATCTCTGACTTTTTTTTACGATTAAAACAAAAACTACGCATCCAATTGTAAAAATGACAAAAAAATGTATAGATCTTTTTCGGGCAAACAACTTCTCTTCATCAATCTCCTGTTGCAGCCTTCGTCATTCTTTTAGAAATTTCATGTTTATCATTATTTCTCCTGATTGAAATGAAAACTACATATCCTGTTAGAAAAAAGATTGATAAAACATTGAAAGATATTTTTGTGGTCAAGAACTGGTGTCTATTTGTTTTTTCCAGAGCTTGTGCCCATTGTCCAAAATTTAAATTTTCTAATTTTAATATGGTTATTCATGAAAGGATAAAAAACTACTTGTCCTGTCAGAAACTAAATATTATCAAATTTGAGGAAATTTTTTTGTGGCACACTTTGTGTTCATTTATATTTTCCTCACCTTGCATAGTTTGACCGAAAAATGAAGCTTTCTATTTTTCATTTTTTTTGTGCGACCAAAATTTGGATTTAAGATTCTTCGAAAACATTCAAAAAGTTGGTATTATCATCTTGTAGGGCTTCTAAAATGAAACATTTTTTTCCTTTAACTTTTTTTTATATCTAGCATTGTTCAGATGAAAATTCTTACCTTTGTTTAAATTTTTGAATTTTGAAAATGTCATAACTCTCACAATTTTGTTTTCATCAAGAAACGTCATAAAGAAAAATTTATCTACTTATTACTTACTACAGAAATCAATACTTACAATTTTTGAGGCTTGACAAAACGGTCTAAGAAAATCTTTTAAATGCTCCAACTTTTTGAAATTTCAATCCAAAATATCTGGCTTTCGAACTTGACCTTTAGTTTCTGACACTCAAACAGTGTATTAAATGCCAATCTATGAAATTAGTTTTTTCGAAAGTTATCGGGTTCACAGACATACATACAGATAGACACATTCGGGAAAACCCGTTTTCCAGATTCAGGGGGTCTCAAAACGTGGACATTTGCCAAAAACGGGGGGAGGGGGCAAATTTAACACAAATCCAATACCTCCTCGATGAGAATGTAGAAATATTTATTTATACAGAATGGTATATAGATCAAAACTTTTTGATAATAATAATCTTAGAGAACCTCAGGATAAATAACGTTTT
>WSXT02195821.1:0-19232 GCA_011762715.2 Neuroterus valhalla
GTCTCCACAAATATTTCTCTTATTCTTTCTATCAAATCTTCCTCTACTCCCCTTTCTTTCATTGCCTGCCACAATACTTTCTTGTTCACTGAGTCGAATGCTGCTTTAAAGCCTACAAACGATGCCACAAGTTTACATTTTCCACTCTAAGTTCCTATTTACTAAATAGTTTAGGACGTAAATGTTATCAATTGTTCCCATTCCTTTCCTGAAACCCGTCTGGTTGTGTGGTATACTTCCTTTCTCTTCTACCTGACTCTCTATCCTGTTCCTGAGCACTTCCGCATATATCTTATACCCCACCGACATCAGAGTAATAAAAATTCTCCACATCTCTTCTCTTATTCCCCCCCCCCCCCATATTTGAGAGCTTCATTTTATATTCATCCATTCTATGAATCCTATCATATATAATAAAAATTGTTATAAGTATCCGACGTATTTTATTAACATTATTAATTTTTATAGATGTCTTTATTTTGTACAGTATATTATTATATTTACATATGTCGATGCTATGAGTTTGATATTTTTATACAATTATTGTATGTATCATGTGAGAAGGGTATTCGTATAGTCATAGAAATAATTGCTTCTTCACTTTCTCGTCGTAACTATTAATTTATTGGGTATTTGAAATATAGTAAAATTCTTTGCAAGAGAAATATATGCAAAAAAACGTGTTATATCATTTGAAATTAATGAAATTTGAATTTTCTTCATGCTATAGAATAATCATCGGCCTAAAAATACAGCAAGCGCCGCACGCCGCTTTGGTCAACATTTCCGTCACTTTTAGTTTTGAGTGTCACCTGCCTGGTCTCGAAACTTCCATTATTTGAGCCGGTAAAATTTTGTACCACACTCGCTTGATGCTCGAGTAAAAGCTTATCCACTTCCTCTATGTGCATTGGATTATCCTCGAAAAAGATTCGTATGCCTTTGAGGGTGACGTTGAAGCCAAAATTATAGTTTCTGGAAATGTCAATCATGGATTTTTTTGGATTGTCCCAGCCAACACGCGAAAATTTACAAAATCTTCCCAGCGAAAGTTGTAGATTCTATCAAGAAAAACACTTTTTCTTTCGAACATATCTCTATACGTGTTATAAATATTATTTTTATAACCAGTCACCAGGGTGCCTATCCATCCCAGGCGTTTTTGGAAAAGGGGAAGGTGTGACCTACATTAATTCTTTAACCTGTCACAAGAGTGCCTTCCCGCCCATAACAAGACTTGAGAAAAGGGGAAGGTATGTGACCTTTTCCTTCTAAAACCAGTCACTTTCGTATTCGTAAAGAGCATGTCAAAATACACGAGAACTTATTGTAATGGGTAAAATTGAACGAATAAAATTTTCTTCTGCGTGTGTAATAAGTTGAGCGTTTTTTCAAGCATGAAGTTATGTTATTTTTATCACTATACTTGCAATTAATTTTCGCGGTGAGAATCGCATTTCTGGCTCAGCGGGTAAGAGCGGAAGAATGCCTACATTACGAGGTCCAGGCACAGGGCACAAGAGAAGCGTGAGTGACGAGGAGGGCTATCAGCTTATGAGAATGTTGGGGAATAAGGCGAGGCGTATAAAGGGGCCAGATAAGATGGAGGAAACCGCAGCAACTACGGGTCGTGGTACGAGCAGTACTGGAAGAGGAAGTTTCAAGAATCTGGAACTCCTATGCAGGGAGGCATTGCGTTTGCTTAGCGTAGGAGCGGCAAAGACAAACAGTTTCCTTGACGAGTGCAGAAGGCAAGTAAACGCTTCGAGTAGTGAGAAAATGGTAAGTGGGGAAGGGGTGGAGGATATCGACAAGGGAAAAAAGGAAAAGGGAGGCTGAAAGTGGAAATCTGGAGGAGGGAAAAAATGAGGTAGTAAAACGGGTGGGATGAACGGTCGGTCAGAAAAGAAGAAAATGGATGATAGGGCGGATTGCTAGGGGAAAAAGAAGCAAGGTAGCAGGGTAATAATGGGGAGGGATAGGATCTGGGTGGACGGAGAGATGAGGATCTGGGCCGAAGGGAAAGAAGTTTCGGAGGTCTGTAAAATAAGGCAAGGAAGGGAAAAGGTCAGAGAACAGCAAATCGGACGTCAAGAGACCGTGGTGGGCTTTGCGGGAGGCAGACAGGTATAGAGACGAGGACGAGTGAAGATGGGGAAGTGAGAGAGCCGTCCTAGAATGTTTCAGGAAGAAAAAACAAGGATAAAGGTTTCTGGGGGGAATTAAAAAAACGGGATGTAATAATTATAAGTGAGATATAGGTAGATGTGGAAGTCTAAAAGGGAATAGGAAAAAAATTATTAGGAGGATATAATATTTGGAAGACGCAAGAAGGAAGAAAGGAACATCAGAAAGAGAGAGCGGTGAGTGGCATGGTATCAGGCGTGAGAAAGGATCTTGAGGCAGGATTCGGATCAGAGGAAGATGATGAAACAAAGGACGGAGTAATGATGTTAATAATTGAAGTGGGGCAGAAAAAGGTAGCGGTCGTAAGAAAGGAAAACATCGCGGGCTAAGGAAGTAAAAAGTTCAAAGAATTTAGAGAAATGAAATGGAGCATGAGAAACTTAGATGGAAAGAAGAGAAAGTGATGGACGAGATGATAGAAGAATGAAGGGGGTGATTGAAGATGTAAGAGGGGCTATATGAACAAAAGAGAAAAGGGACATAGAAAGAAGAGGTTAGTGGAGCGAAGAATGTGAGGAAGGTAAAGAGAAAAAGGGGAAAGTGTAAGAGAAAGCAGCGAAGGAAATAAAGGCATGTGGGGGGGGGGGGGGGGGAATAAAAAATGAAAGAGAAAGAAGGAAGGGGGGGAATGAAGGTAAAAAAATTATTGAATGGACAACGTACTTCAAAGGTCTGTCAAGACTGAAAAGAAATAGAGCGACAGGAGAGGAGAACATTGAGGATAAAGCTCTGGAGTATGGGGGGAAGGTCTACGAGAAGAGATGTGGAAAATATGTTACAAAGTAGGGAGAGGAGAAGGATGTCCTCAAGAATGGAGGACAGATAAGTGATGCCGCTTCCAATAGGAGGAAAGGGGAAAAAGGTGGAGGATTATAGTTGTATCACACTTATGTCGGTGGGTTATGAAATCTATGTCGAGAGCTCAAAAACAGCTTAGAAAGTCGGGTAGAAGAGAAAAGCTGTATTACATATGACCAGATGGGATTCAGGCAACAAAAAAGATGAGAAGCTGATTGGGCTAGTGGAGGAATCCTGTTATTCAGGGTTTTAATTTGAGGCAGGAGGAGGCAACGGCTGCGAGCAAGAAAGAGGTTGGAGTCTGCGAGTAAAAAAATAGGCCGAGTTTGGCACACAGGGAAAGAAGGTTTACAGATGATTGGAGGTTGAGAATTCTGACTTTCGTTGTGATAGTATGGGCAGGTTTGTGCAACGGAGTAGGTGTGTGGGGTCAGAAGTAGAAAAAAGAGTGGAAAGTCTTCACGAAAGATTTTTGGGGTGAATGAGGGAGGAATGCGGTTTTCGTGAAAGGAATAAAGGATGTCATAAAAAAGAACTGGAAATCATGGTAAGACATAAAGAGAGAGGATGGAGGAAAATTATGGGATCGCAGTACAACAGGTGGTATAAGATGATCAAGTAACCTCTTCTGTAATTGGAAAATTTTGGCGAGCGATCAAGGGAAAAAACTAGGGACAAAAAAAGGGAACAAGTATGGGTCGGAAAAGGTAACCAAGCAAAGAAAGTAGAGTTGAAGAGAAGGAAGTCTGAGTGAAATTGGAAGGAGGGGCATGCTTGATGAAAAAGGAGCACTGATAGAAGGATCAAGAGAAGAGACATATAAGGAGAGCTTAGAAAAATTCAGAGAGGAAACTTGGAGATGATTCGTTTATATGTAGAAGGAAACAAATGAGGTAAAAGAGGAGGTTAGAACTATTCGAAAGAAATGGAAAGGATAGAAGGTGTAATGAAAAGTAGAAAAAGAGAAGGTTTGGAGTAAATTGTGAAAGATGAAGAACAGATAGAAAGAGAGTGAGGAAGAATTGAAAGAAGAAATGAAGGCATCATAAGAGAGAATCCATAGAATGGAATTAAGGCTGGAAAGAGAGGAAATAGAGGCAAGGTATCGCAGTAAATCGAATTAATGTGAGGCGAGTATGCAAGTGGAGGATAAAAGGTTGCGATTGAGAATGAAGTTAGGGATGGTCCTTATTTATATTTCACGGATTTTTTTCGACTTTTTCTGCTCTGACCCTCCAGTTTTGTTCAAATGCCTAAAAAAATTATCTCAAAATTTGAGCAAAATCAGTTACTATCCAAGGGTGGCGCAAAGACCGGAGAATTCGCTATTGATCTAACATGAGAAAGAATCAACTTCTTGTAATTCTAATATCGGAACGCCATAATATGTTACAAATAATCCCGTGTTTGAGTATGTTTTTCAGAATTTGTCAAAAAATAAGAATCAATCATAAATTTTGAGGTCGAATGATTTGAACTACTATAACGGGTCCCCAAAGAAAACCCCATAGGTAAAGAATTTGAATTTTACATGATATTGATGTGTATTGACTCTTTTCAGAAGATTTTTTTTCCTAAATAATGATTCTTCAACAGTTCGTGAATATCCAGTCATTTGCAAACTAATTTTCAAATGTTTAGGCAATTTTAAGTGGTGCGAACATTTGTTATTGCATGTAAGCCGTGAAATAAACGAATTTTCTGGATGATATGAGATATTCAATCAATGATAGCAATAAGTGTTTTATTCTTAGCACCTGGATATCAAAGGCGATTGTCACTGACAACTCACAATAAATACTGTTTCTGTTCTCCGTTACTCATGATTACTAGATTGTAATGAGCATTAATTTGACGCTTCTTTCTGCAGTATCATTTACTACTTTGAGGTGTTTCACCAGTTGAAGTCCTTCTTGTTATTCTGCGGTGGTTTACTATTTCACTAGAGGCGAATCACACGAACAATTATCTAAACTTTGTTGTTATGAAGTCATCAATTCCTTTCTGAAAGAAATTCGAAATCGTCTTCGTATGAATAATCAACCGTTTGGTAGCATTATCGGTTTTGATGCTTTGATGAACTTTTTTGATGCTGCATGGGGAATTTCCGAATCTATTTTTTTTTATAATTTTAAATATTGTAGCCCTTCTGAAATCGCCAAAAGGAAATTTTTTGGAAAAGTAACTCTAAACTTATGGTTGCAATTGCGAGTATAACCCAGGGCCCTCTAAAGCTTGAAAAAAAAGACTAAAATGCATCAGCACAGATCAAAGGCATGGTTTCAGATTTTCTCAGTACCAATTTTCAATCTGAATGAGAAAATATTTAGGATTACTTGAAAAACAAGGAGCATTCCTGCTAAGTAATAGATAACAGATTGTTTTCAACAATTCTAATTTGTTTAAAAATTCAGGAGCATTCTTAGAAAGAAAAGTAGTAACTAAAAATGTTTCCATCTCCCTAAAAAAAGCAAAAATAAAATATTTGAACACGAAAAATCGTTCAAACAATTCAAATTTGTTTGTTCTAACTTCAGAGAACTGGAAATATTAACAAAATATTAATACCAAAGCGGATATTTCAATAAGAAAAATGACTACTTTCTAAGGAAAATATTTTCAAAAACATTGAATAATACTAAAATACTGAAAAATATTTCAGGTTACTAAGATTGTTATGATACAAGACTTATTAATTATTCCAACTGTGTTATTCAATGTTTTTTTGACTATATCATGTAGATTTTTTCTGTTGAAATTTATTAAACCTCTACTTCGAATTATTGTCACGGCACTACTATTTCTTATTTATTATTGCTGCCACCTCATCCTCGCCTAGTTCACTTTCTCGGTATAGAACCTTAAACCCAAGTAGAACGCACGTCCTGTCTCCATATTCAATTTAAACTTATCAAGATATGATTGATCGCATAAATTTGTTTGATTTCCTTTAATGAGACTTTATGATCGATACCGCCAACTCACGAAAATTGATCCTGTCACAGGCAAGATGATTTGACATTTTCTCCTTAGATCACACTTTATATTCCACAAATCAACTTAGAAAAGAGAATAGAGAGGATGAATGGCAAATTTTTTATTTTGATTAAAAAAACTTCTGAATCGACTAACATGGACTCATTATTTAAATTCCTTGAAGAAACTGGAATCACTGAGGCATTGTCAGTCTGATGTGAGCGATTCTATATTTAAATTATTCTTTCAAATCTTTTTCAAATTAGACTTTTTCAGAAATATCAAAAAATATGTTCTGAAAAAATACACAATATTTAATCTGAAAACAACAATACTTTTAACACTAAACACTTACAATATTTTCGTATTTCAAGTTACACTAGGTAAATATTTCGTACGTGAATTGTCGATCTGATATCGAAACCAAACTATCAATTGAGCAGGAATCATGAGACGGGTATTCTCAATACTTGCTATGGCTGCCTCCTACTTTATTTTCCACTCAATTCTTCTTATGTATAGAAGGACGTATTGCGAGAGTCCGTAATTTTCTCTGATACGTCTTCCCTTCATTATATATGTTGTAATTACACTCGGGCACCTACAATAGGAGTAAGGAATTAGAGTATTCTCGGCCCATGTATTCTGATTTGGGTGGTAGTAATTCGAACATATTTTAGAAACCATCCAGAAAATGATCGAATATAAAAATGGCATAGTGATATGAAGTTCATGATGGGAAACAATCTACGTAAAAGTAAAAAAATGAATAAATACGGAAAAGGGAAAAAATGTTTGCGGAAGATTATCATTGCCTATAGGAAGAATGAGGTTAAAACTTGGAGATTGCAGAAAATTATAAACTGGAAAAATTAAAAATATAGACACAGAGAAATATTTTTGTAGTCATTACTATACCATTACCGCCCTCAAAACCCACACTTGGTAATCTACTGCAGAGAAAAACAGTTGTCGGTCTTGCTTAATTTTATGATTGAATTATAATAAGAGAATCAATGCTGGAGCATCAGAAAACGAACAAAAATTTGTCGACAGGTCCATACAAATAATGGCTTTTCCATGCCTGTACAGGACTCCAAACTGTTGATTTCAGATTGATTGGAGCAAGGAAAATAAAAACACACGCAGGTTGCGTTTTAAAGAGTAACAGTTTGTAGTAAGCGATTTTGCTACATTTACTTTTACTAGGGAGAAAGTGGCTCCTGCGTGAGAATATTCAATGACGTCCGGGGGTAAGAATGCCATGGAATGGTGATAGCCCAACAGAATTTGCATGAAGATGTTACTAGTGTCATATGCACAATGGAAGAAAGGTGATACCACTCTCCTTCCGCCCTAGATGCACAGAGGCACTATTTCTTGACAACGGAATGGAAAGAGTTGAAATGTTCGGAATAACGAAATGAATGTTTCTCACGTAACATTCTTTTGTGCAAGTCGTCTGAATAGCCCAACTATACACACTGAGCTTGAAGAGCAGGATTATGACAAGAAAATCCCGACAAAAACTGAAAATGGGGGATGATTCTAGAGTCTTTTTCGATCATTTTTCCGTTGCCCAGAAAATCGCAGTTGATATAACCCTCTTCGAGAAAACCCAATTTTTCGTTTTGTGATGAAATAAATTAAGTAAAAGACCAAAACGCTTCAAAATACAATTGTTTCATTATTCCGTGGATGTGTTCAATCTGCAATCACATATATGATATGAAATTCAAATTTGATTAAAATATAATTAGAACTAAATGTGTCTTGATGAAAACTCAACAGCAGCTTTTTGCAATTTCTCAATATATGATGGATCTGCAATTATATTTATTTTTCACTTATTCCAAACTTTCAGAAATGCTCGATGAATAGCTTCCCCTGCTTGTTCAGACATGATTCCCAGACCCATGACTGACGGAAATGTTAAGTACTGTCCAATATGATCAAGAATAACGTGGACTTTAAGGGTTTGTGAAACACCAGTATCCATGTGCATTTTTTCGTTCTCAAAAAGATCGGAGGGGATTTTCATATCCAGATTAGTTGTTCCAAAACAATTGTTCACAATAAGATTCATTACCTTTGAAGCTGAAATAAATGGCACTAATCGTATCTGCCCGATGCCCTTGTAAATATCAGCGCCATCTAATTTATTCGCCTCTTGAAGAAGTTTCCGGCATGCATTGCCTTCGAAAATCTCCCCATGGTAGTTTTTTGGGATAAGTTTAACTTTCTTTCGACAGATCAACGCCTTTTCCCGACCAAGTAGTGGAGCCAAACTTTGCCAGAATATATGGTTGACATAGCCTTGTAGTATATGCAGCTCCGGAATAATACACTTTTGGAGTACGCAAACCTCGTCATCATCATTAAAAAGGGGAAGATTGATCGTACTATGGCAAAGCTTTTATCGTTTCCTGAAAATTGGAAAAGTGGTCAGCAAATTGAGAATTTTAATTCAGAAAAACAATTCCTTACCTAATCCGATGTACTGCTCATAATCTTTTCTCAAATGTCGATAATTTTCCAGAACTCTTGTTCTACTTTTGTGCATTGTAGTCTACTAGTCACAAATCAACTCAAATTCGCAATCTCCTTCATTATCTCTAAGCTCCGGAAGGTTTACAAAACAATTTTGCTTCTTTATCTTTTCTTCTTGCTGCTGGTAAGCTTCTCACTGTGAAGAAACCGTGCAAGCCATTTTCTGGTTTTATTTTATTACAAATTTGGCGTTTTTCACCTTGCTTTTTTATTGGCCTAGCATGACCTTTGGATCTAGCAGTGAGCCATATGTAACAATTACATACATCAACGCTATTTCTAATCTCTCTGGGTAATATGATGTCTTCATAGTTTGGCATTCTCGGTAGAGCAAAATTACCGTCACTTTTTTGCTGGGTATATAATACAAGTCTGCATCAATTGAAGATGCTCCGAGGAAACTCCCGATCAGGTAGATGAAAATTATCATTTATATACTGCCTATTCAACGTCTCACGTTTCAAAGATATAGAAAAAAATGCAACGTTTTCGTTCTACACGCTATCGTTTGAACACAGGCGCGCATACTTTGTGTCTGTTTTGATCATGACTACATTTTTCATGATTCAGCACCCTCAACATTTTGAAAATGTTAAAATTATGACACGACTAGTTCACCTCCGAGTAGTTCGTAACCGATTATCTCTCGCGCGATCTTTCAAAATCAAACCCTCTGAGTAGTTCGCGAACAAAACGGCATGGCTGTTATAATTTTTCCCTAAATACAGGTGATTGTCATGAAAAAGGAAAAAAAATTGTTACCGATGTTTGTGTAAAGTTTATCTAGTGAAGCTAATTTTTAGTTTATTTAAAAAAATATTTTTTTGAATTGCAAAAATTGTTGTTTACTTTTCATCAATACATATTTAGTTATAATTATATTATAATCAAATTTGAATTTAATATCATATGTTGCAGTATGAATGAATCCTCGGAATAATGAAACCATCGTATTTTCAATCGTTATTTAACTTTTATTTAATTTGTTTCATCATATAACGGAAAATTGTGTTTCCTCGAAGAGGGGATCAGTTGCGATTTTCTGGGCAAAGGGAAAATTATCGCGAAGGACTCTAGAATCAGCCCCCATTTTTAGTTTTTGTTGGTATTTTTTTGTAATAATCTTGTCCTTCAAGCTCAGTGTGTATAATAGAGCCAGGATCGAAAGAGCGTCCGGAATCCAAATGCAGAAAAAATTGCCAAAACATCTGTTCGAGATACAAGGAACCAACTAGGTGAATGTTTACAAACGCTAATATTCCAATATAACCAGAAGCTCGAGGCACATGTGGGAGACCTCATAGAATACGAGCAAAAGTACGACTTCAATGCTCTTCTATGGGTATACATTGAAAATATTGGTTTAAAAAAACACCGCAGGGTCTCCTGGGAGATCAGGGAAATAACACAAGCTCCCAGCAGAACCGCGGTAAACTACACTTTTGGCCACGTCTCACGACCTTGATATGAGTGACCACATGTACAAAGAAATTAAAATGAAGATCTGGTGGATCCCTTGTGTGTCTCAAGGACACGGAGCGACCCAAGTGCTCTCTGCACCTATCGGGCAAGTTCCACGGCATATTTCTGGCATACGGGTGTGACTTTTAAGCAACAGACCAGTGAATGCGTCGCACCTCCAAGATCGCCGATGACGAAAACAATAACTTCAAGCGATTATCTTTGGTGGAGTCGCTGTAGCTGCTTTCTGAGGTTCCTATACCTCTTATTTTTTTCGATTTCCTTACCTGCGATGTTGAAGTCGGCTGAGGCCGAGAAAAATCGGTATACTTTTGCGATTTTTGTTATTCTATTATTGTTCCGTAATATAAGTAAAAATGGTCCGATTTTTGCGATTCAAGTTTTGTTGTATCGATAAATATAAAAGATTTCAATGTGCATAAGCTGGTGGAAAATTGTGCAAAAATTGCCTTGTAAATGTAAAATAATAGAGCAGCATCAACGATCCTAATATACTCTCGCAGACCAACATTGACATAATAAGCCGGTTCAAACTTCAACGACTCCTGCTCACAACTTGTTTATCAAGAGATATATGACATGTGTTAAAATTTTTTCGAGCATGGTTTACAACATACAGATTTCACGGAAATTTAACTTCTCGCATTTCGCAAAATTTTCAACAAATTTTCACTTATTTGATACCTTATTGTTATAAGCTTTACAACAGAGTTTGAATCGCAAAAATCGGACTATTCTAACGTTTTTTGCTATCTTTTATTATCGTTTCTTGATAGAAGTAAAAAAAAATTAAACGTGTCAAAGTGACACGCGTAAGGAACGAAGTTCCTTCCGTCACTTAACAAATACTGAATATGAACAAGTTTGATGTTACAGTTTTTGACCAGGCATGTCTATTTATGTTACGATATCAATGTTTTTGTCTACTTGGTCTTATCAATATTTGAATAATTAATTGTTTAAAAATTGTTTTTTTTTCACAACTTTGAAAAAAAACAATTTTTAAATAATTAATTATTTAAATATTGATAAGACCAAGTAGACAAAAACATTGACATCGTAACACTGAATATGAACGTTCCTCAAAGACATATCGACAGCCACGTTGTAAAAGCCTGTAAGAACATTTTTTGGCAAAAATAAGGTTTTGAATTGTACTTGTTAAAGATGGCCTTGCGCACATCTCAGTGCCTCCGAAATGGGACAAATACGCTTCATAACCTCTCTATGACTATTTGTGAAACCGAGAATGTACAGTTCATAAGACGAATACCATGCAGTTTTTCTCGTCTCCTGAAAACTTTCAGGTTTTGCACTTACAGGCTTTTGCAACGTGGCTGTCGATATATAAAAGTAATGCGTGTCTTTGAAACACGCGGTAGGAACGGAGTTTCAAATGCGCACTAAGGAGAAGGACGTACTGACATACGCATTTGGAACTCCGTCCCTACCGCGTGTTTCAAAGACACGCATTACTTTTATATATGTATTTGAGAAAGGTTTATATTCAGTATTTGTTAAGCGACGGAAGGAACTTCATTCCTTTCGCGTGTCAATTTGACACGTTTACTTTTTGTCTCTAATTCTTACATGAATCTTTACCATTCTTACTATTTTCACAGTCGAAAGAAGGATTTCTGTCAAGAGGAATGGAATTTCCCCCGCAGGACGTCGTGAATTTCATTTTGTAGTAGTTGATGCTCAGTTGTTCTTGATCTGCCAATGAATATTCCTCATTTTCATAGTACCCTGCTGAGAGAACCTGTTAGAATACGTTAGAACCCTGGTAGAACTTGGGTTCCTACCTGGGCATAGGTGGGAGCCTAGAAGGATTTTGCAAATGGGTCCAGCACCGGGACTTATCGTATTTCAAGAAGGGCTCTAAGAGGTTCAATTGGTGGACAAAATTGTGCCCTACCCGGGTTGTACATGGGTTTCAGCCAGGGCGTATCCGACATCAAGTAAGGGTTCTACACGGCTTCTAAATGGTACAGAAAATAGTACGCTACCCGGGTTCAACATGGCCCTCAAGTAGGTTGAATGTAGCCATAAGGAGTTCTAAATGGTAGAAAAAAATGTGCGCTCCATGGATGTCAAGCAGGGCGTATCCGGCTCTGAGACGGGCTTTAAAGGTTTTATTCGGATTCTTTGTGGAACGTGAAAAGGCGCCGTTGTAGGGTCTAAGATGGGTTTAAACAGGTTTTATCTGGCTCAAAGAAGGGATCTTACGTGTCATATGTTGGATGTAAAATGGGCCCCCTTGCAGGGTGTCACATGGGTTAGAAGAAGGTCGTATCTGGCTCCAAGATGGGATCTTGAGTGTTTCATGTGGGACGTAAAATGGGCCCCCTTGCAGGGTGTAATATATGGGTGAGGAGTAGGTCATATCCGGCTCTAAGAAGGGATCCTAACTGTTTTATGTGGGACGTGAAATGGACCCCCTGGCAGGGTGTCACATGCGTAAGAAGTAGGTCTCATCCGGCTCTAAGAAGGGATCCAAGCTGTTGTATGAGGGTTCTATGTGGTACGTAATACTGGTCCACTTTTAGGGTCTCACATGGATTTGGAGGTCTTATCCGGCTCTAAGAAGAGATCTACGGTGTTTTATACGGGTTCTATGTGGGACGTGAAAAAGGTGCGCCTGTATAGGTTCTCACATGGGTCTTCAGCAGGTCGTATCCGTTCATTAGAAATTATCTAACGGGTTTTATATGGAAAGTGAAACTGTTGCCCTTGTCCGATCTTACGAAGGGTTTAGTCAGGTCGTATCCAGTACAAACAATCATCTCACGAGTTCCTATACATGCACTCAACATGCCGCTTCCAATGTGAATTTAATAGGGCGCGTAGAAGGCTTCAAAATCGTTCTATAGTTTGTGATTTGTATGAGAGTTCATAATATGTAGACTTCGCAAAAAAACTGCATGCAGTCGTATAAAGCTGTAACACGGTAAGTAAAATTATTGCTTTTACGTTCAATATAAACACAGGGACAGAAAATGTGCTCCCAATTGGAGCTGCTATACATTCGATACTCAAAAGTATCCAATTTGTAGCAACCTTATTTGTGACACGAATAAACCATGATAATTAACAACAATTGGAAATATTGGAAAAAATAATTCAAGCATTTATTATATAAGTCAACTAACTTCCATTACATTGCAATTGTTCCACAGAATAGTTTTTAACCTAATTTTCTCAAATAAGAAAGTTTCTTCCTTTCAAGTATCAAAAAAATTATTAAAATTATTTTTGTAAAATAATAACAATTTGTTAAACTATGGTTTTTTGATAATAATATCAGTTTTGAACTTATAAGTCGAAGTTACAAGAATACCTTTGGTTTCAAAATATAAAGTACAGGCAGGTTATTTCAAAATCACTCCCTATTCGGAAAATACTATGTATCGTGTGCTACTGTGAAGACTGGGTTTGCAGAATACATTGCTGTCCTTATCACAAATTTTTGCATTTATTCCTGAAAAAGATCCTTTTTCGGGTTACATGTTCTGTTTTGAAACAAAACGAAGTTAAATTATATTAAAAAAAGGAAGCTTCTTAGTTAAGGTTATCTGGAATTTCAGAAAGAAACTAATCTAAAATATGTGACATGAAGAAGTGTAGCGCTGTTTTCCGAATAAAAAATTATTTAAAAATGTTGAGTCATTACTATGGAAGCTCACAGTATGATTAAAATTTATAGTATGTGGAAAAGATTACATTTGTATCGTTGTGACAACGGTATTGGAGAAACAGAAATTCCGGTCTCATAGCTGCAAATTGAATGGTATTTCAATTATAATGATATTAAAAACTATTTTTTATTATAAGAATTTAAATAAAAATGATAGTCACACTTTTTGATATTTGCTTACTCTTTGAAGTTCTACATTACCTCCACAAAACAGATTTTCAGACAATCATTCAGTATAATTTATTTCGGCATCATTGTAGAATAAATAAACAATCTTTGCTTGTTCCAATAATTAATCAAACAGCCGATATTCTATCATATTTTGTTCACAAAATTCATTACTGATGATTATTATAATGACAGAATCGGATTTTTTAAACCAAGTATTCGCGATAGCAGACGATATGTGAATCATTTCTAATAAGGTAGTGTTTGTTGAATAATCTAATCACATTGTGACTGTTTCACATAACAGTTTCTAACTTATTTCTCTAAAATAAGAAATTTTCTTTCCCCAAGTATGAAAGTAACAAATGAATTATCTTCGCAAACGATGCAAACTTAGTCAAACTATGATTTTTGAAATTAGAATATCGGTTATAAACTTATAAATCGAAGTTATAAACAAACTTTTGTTATAACTAAATTATGAATAAAAACAGTCAAAACATCGGAAACTTGAACTTTTGCCAAAAGATCGCCATATAGGCATATTGTAACAGAGATATAAAAAGAAATATTTTAAAACGTAAGCTTAACAACAATTCATAATTAAGATATTCAAAACGGCATAACTACAACTTTCTGAATTAAGCAGAATATAAAAACGGCCCAAATGAAACTTCAACCATTCAGAAGAATATAGTATACACACATCTTTGACGCCAATCCTCGGCGATCCGAACACAGCACCATCTGCATCGTCTTCTCCGGAACTTACTATTTCTTCCAATTCTTCATCTTGTATGGATAACGTTCCTTTACTAGAAGTTTCGTCAGCTTCTTCTGTCATCTCATCTTCAAGATCAAGAAGATCTTGGGCAGCATCTTCAGTTCCTGCACTTTCATCTTCCGATTCAATGAATTTTCTGGATTTTGAGACTTTCTTAGTTTTTTTCTTCATCTGCCTCCTCACTCTTGGTGGACATCTAAGTTCTGTGATTTTTCTTCCTTAATCAGTGTTGAGTTGCGCCAAATGAATGTATTGATCTCTTTCCGAGTATTTCTCCGCTTGAAGCCAATGCACGTAGATACCTAAAAAAATGGGAGGAACCGACGGGTAATTTGAAATCTTCGGTTATTTCTTGGTATTCTCCTAGTCAGTTGTTTATTTTTTCTTGTCAATTTAGAAGAATTTAAACGATTAGAATTAAATCCCCTGTCCCAAAGTAAAAATGATATTTTTCAATTAAACCCCGCGTCCTTAACTCAAAATTAAAATCCTTTCCTAAAATTTCCTGAACCAAAAGAAAAACTATAATTCTTCTCGGAAATGTCCTGTACAAAACTCAAAATTATATTATTATTATGCCATTAGGCCTAATCCCTTTTCAGATGAGCGTGAATCATTCGGTTCTAGCTTCGTTTCACTAATAAATTTGAGTTAGGGATAGAGAAGAAGGAAGCAGGAATAGGTATTCGATCAGTCTAGAAGTCATTGCGTGTTGTTTGCTTACCAGAATTAGAGTATTAGTCGAAAAGGGAATCCCGGTCATATCCTGGTGACTAAAATTCTTTGTCAATTCGCAATTTTTCGGTGAAGTTCAATATAATATATAGTGAAACTTACTCTTTAGAGCTGATAATTTTGTTGGGTCGAGGCCAGGCCTAGCAGGTGTGTTGTTTCTCTTTAAGCTTTGCTAATACCGCCTGTGACGGTGCTTCTACTTAAAACGTCATTCGTGAAGATCGCAGTTCCCATTTTCGATACAAAAGTTGCCGGCGAGATGCTTTTGAAGCGAGCATAATCATATATTTGCTTGTCTACCCACACACCTTCTCCTGCATGAATCTGTTGAGAAGTAATAATAATATTTGTTATATTTGTATTTGTAATAATATCATTACATAGTATTGTATTCACCTGCCGTGTTGAGGTGTTCAAATACCCAACAGCCATATGTTCGCCACTCGCAACTTTCGAGATTAAATCTTCCTTCGCATTATCAGAAACATTCTGGATTGTCGCTGAAAAAAAGTAGATATATAATAATAAGTACAAATACTCTAATTTAGGACAATTATTATTTAATATCATAAGTAAAAAAACAAACTTTCAAGCCTTTCTGTCCAAATTTGATGTTTCTTCTGATACTCCAAGTTTAAAGCAGTAACTGCTCTATTTTCTTTTTCTAACTGTATAATTCTCTGCTTTAGAGCTATTTCGGTTCCTGTAACTGTTTGACATTTTGATGGAATATCATCTGTTATGACTGATTTTCTTTTCTGTTTTTCCACCAAGTCTTTCTGTAAAATTGAAAAATTACTGAATGTGAGATTTGTATGCTAAAGTTGAAACACCTAAGAAGGAACCAATTTACATTCAATATTTGAATATTACAATATCTTTTCATACTATCTCTCTTTAACAAGCTCAAGAATCTTCACATAACCCTCTCTATTCCTTTACACACCTCACCGGTAACTCAGTTGCGAGGGAGACCTACAGTTTAAAGTGGGTTTCGAACAACCAAAAGCAACAGCTACTTATTACTTAGAGAACCTAAAAAACTCTGCACTGTAAAAAAAATGTATGCAATTTTACACCGATGGTGTATAGTTGTGAGAGTCTGGTGTTACATTTCTGGTGTGACTCCCAACATGCAACACCGTAACGGTGTTAAGGAGAGCATAACAAACACCAGTCCAGTGCTAGGTTATTTTATACACCGATGCACACCGGTCCGTACAACATCAATACCGCTCGCAAATACCGCATCAGTGTGATGACGAAAGAAAGCGCGATGCGCATGCGCGTTACTCCAATTTTTTTGTTGTCATTTATCCTCGTCGCCGCATGTAGCCGCTTGCACGATCCCTGCGTAGCTGTACCCCCACTATTGGAAATTCGAAAAAAAATTTAGAGTTCTGAGTACATCTCCAATAGTTCCAGAGTTCTTTATATGTTTTAGCAATAGTTCTGACCTTTAGGAAGTCAAAAACCTACTTTTTGGAAATGGGAGGCTAACTTCACGCTTCCCCCACTTTTGAAAAATTTACTTTTTTCAGAGTTCTGAATACAATAGGGATAGTTCTAGAATTCCTGATAGTTTTCGTAAATAATTCTGCCCTTTTTATGAAAAATACACGAATAAAAAAAACCAGTTACCCCACTTCTCAAAATTTTTTTCTTTTTCGCCTAATCTTTCAGTTTCCCAAGAGTTCTGGAGTTCTCGAAAAACAGAATTTCAAAAAACTCAAAAATCTCAAAGTTAGAACACTTACAAATTACAAACTATTGTCGAATTTTCAAATAGTGAAATTTTTAGCAGTTCCAAGAGTTCTGATTAGAGTAGAAAACAGTTTTTGGATAACAATTTTTACCGACAAAAGGTCAACAATAAACATGACATTCAAATTTATTATTATAAGCAGATAAATTTTTTAATGAAATGGAATTTAACCAATGAGAAAGAATAAAAAACCTAGAGAAAATGTTAAATTAACGGTTAAATATTTATACACCAGTTATATATTTATTTTATGCATAAAATCATAGATAAGTTATGATGTAGAAAGTGATAATTTTTAGTAATAAAAAAGGGTTTTAAACTTTGTTAAGTTTTTTACTAAAATTTAAAATTATCATAGATGTATATATACTCACCGAAAGGATAAGTATATCTACACTTTGAAATATAAAACCTACCTTGTAAAAAATATGATTTTGAATTTCTGTTTTACAAAATTGTTAATAATAATTTTAGTGCCAAAAATATAGCTCATCTTTATTCAACTTTTTCAAAACAATACATTTTTGAAATGAAATTTATTGAAATCTCAATCCATCTGTTAGTAGAATAATGAAGATAATTTTAAATTTCAATATTAACGTTCGGTTATTTACGATAAATTGGCAACCCAAACCACCGAATAAAATCTTGATGATTTTTCATTCCACTTTTTTGTTCGACAGTAGTTGACAGTCAGAGGGTTAGATTAGTGACACTCGTTGGGTGTTTTACAACACCTTACCTTACGTGGTGTCGAAAACGCACAATCACACCGAACACCAATATGTCGCACTGGTCTGGTGCGATATTAACACCGACTGCGGCGTGACACCAGAAAACGACACCAGTGTGGTGTTGCGGCACACACCGATTTTTTACAGTGTGGAGGTACGAGACTCACGACTCTCCGTAAAACGGCCAAAGCTCTCAGAGTGCGCGATGGAAATCGAACCCGCAACCAGACGGAGTGGGGCCAAAGCTCACTCCGTAGTCCTGCACGACCAACTGGCCACTCTGCTTCAAGTGATTGGACAATGGGACATTAAAATTTATTTGATATCACTTACTGATTCAAGCACCAAGATTTCCCTCAATTGCGGCTTGTTCGTGTTTTGTGTTTTAATTTCTCAAGCTGATGAGACACATTTTTTGATTTGTTACTCTGAGAATTTTCCTAAAAAAAAAATATTATTCTTACAAAATCAGGTTATTATTACGGGAAATCGCGAGGCAAAATCTGTTTTTTTTTACAGTCCTGCGTTCAAAAGCAATAAATCTGAATCGAATAAATTTGAAAGGTATAATAATGATTGTAATTTCATATACAGGGAACTCTATGTCGGAATCACAAAATCACTCTCATCTCACAGCCTTTCTTTAACCTCTACATGTCTCACGTGTCACAACACGAAAGGCTCAAGAAAGGGTGAAAAGGGTGATTTCCTCACAAAATACGTGAAAATAGATCATGAAAATCGATATTACTCACAGGCTCACATGTTTTGACTGCATTCACTTTTGACTCGCCCGACAATTTCTGCGAATTTTCCTGTTGAATAGAAATTATTCCTAATTAGAGTAGGTCATTATTTATTATTACCAAATGCTACGAGTTTGTAATTGGTAGCAGCTATGGCGAACAAACAAATGAACGATATTGAATTCGAAATCTTCATCTCGGCCAAATCTGTATCTTACATCTCTGCCGGTATTGCTTAATTTTTAGAAAAAAAAAGCAAAACTCTAAATGATGTTCAAATGACCAACAGACCACTCAGCTTCAAGTGATTTAACAATGGGACATAAAATGTATTTGATATTACTTACTGATTCAAGCACCAAGATTTCCCTCAATTGCGGCTTGTTCGTGTTTGAGTGTTTTCATTTCCCAAGCTGATGAGACAAATTTTTTGATTTGTCACGCTGAGAATTTTCCTAAAAAAAAAATTGTATTCGTGCATTGTCGTATCATTGTTAAAGAGAAATTTTTATATTGGCATTTGGGTCTATACATTTTATTTTTCATGAATATATTCTCAAAGCATTAATATTAAAAATTATCATTACACATCTATAATACATTATTGATG
>WSXT02195832.1:0-19232 GCA_011762715.2 Neuroterus valhalla
AAAAAAATCATCTTTTACTAAATAAAATTTTAGAGCAAGCGAATATTAGCTACTCATCCTTGAATATTCATGCAGCTTCGTCAATTTGAGATTCTTCTATATTGAAATTTGTCACTTTTCACAACAAATATAAAAACACATATTTTAAAAAACACTGGAAAAATAAATGCATCCTAAATATAAGATGTGAACCGCATCGAATCCTCTTTTCGACTGAGAGAAGTGACGATCCTGAGAAACGTATCCCGACCGAGATTTTATCATTATCATTATTATTATTATTATTATTATTATTATTATTATTATTATTATTATTATTATTAATATTATTATCATTATTATATCATCAAGCCAAATCCCTTCCGGGATAAGCTTAACTCGTTTACACTCTATTATTGTAAACAAATAATTCTCCTGAAGGAATCTGTTAGAAATCTCTACATAACTGACCAGAGAAAAGTCAAGTTATAAACAAAATAATTTAGTCTTATTGAAAATTAAAATAAAAAAAATAGAGAACTGAATTTTCTCCTGACCACGAAAAAATGTGAAATGAAACAGAAAAACAATTTATAAACTAAAAAAAGAAATAAAATTCAGTCCAACCACAAAGGATGAATCTATTCCCGAAATACCAAGAAGGTTCATTTTCTAGGGGGGAGGGAGATGATTTTCCAAAAAATATATCAATTTTCACAAAATAAAATTTAAGGGCAGGTGAATTGAAGCTACTCATCCTTAAATATTCATGCAGCTTCGGACTTGTTTTCGAAAATCATGAATCTTCAACCAAATAAAATAATTTTCAAAAAAGTATTTAAAATTCAAACCGAATAATTGAATTTCACATTAAAAAAATGAATTTCAAACATGATTATTTTTTAACAGAAAAATACCAATTGTCAAGAAAACACAAGAATTCTTACCTGAAAAAGATAAACCTCTTACAAAATAATTTGATCTTCAACCGAAGAATATGAATTTTCCGCTAATTATGGACAAAAAGTCTTTTTTTTAATCAGAAAGGGTTGAATTCAACACAAAATAATGGATTCTCAAGAAAAGATTGAATTTAAAAGAAGATAATAAATCTCTCAGTCAATAAAAATTATTATCCGTCAGAACAGATGAATTTTAACAAAATGGTTCAATTTTCAACGGGAGAAATGAAATTTCAAATGAAAATTGAGAAATTTAAAATTAAAAAAAAAAAGAGAACCAAATTTCTTCATAATTTCCAAAAAACGAGTTGGGATCTGCAGTTCCTGGAAATTCAATAAAAAAATCCAACGACTAAATTTGGACAAACACCTTCGAATAAACCCCTTCACGTTTCTTTATTAATAGGTTCATTTGAAGGTGTTTGTCCAAATTTAGTCGTTGGATGCTTGGTTTTGCAACGAAAAAGACGAATCTCACCACAAAATGAATCATTTTTTGACTTAAAGATCAACCACATAACCAAACTTTTAATTATAAAGATGAATTTTTCATATAAGAAAGAGGGATATTTAATAAATGCAAACATTATTGACCAAATAGTTGAATTTCCAAGAAAAAGAAAGAAATTCCCGACACTAGACATGAATTGACAATTGAGAAAAGAAATCTTTTATTCAATAGTTGCATTTTTCACTACAAAAGAAGATTTGCATGCAAAAAAAATGAATTATCAACCATACAGTTCAGCATTTTAACCAAGAACGGGGATTTTGAAAGATTTTCCTTTTTTAAGATAAAAAATTACATCTCAACTGAAAATAGAATAGTTGGAAAAGTTTGAATATTTGATTATACTCTCTCCCTGTTACGGGTTTGAGAGTCTCGGCATAACCTTCTCTTTATTCCTTTGCACACCTCACCACAAACTTAGGAGTGAGAGGGACCTACAGTTTACGGTGGGTTCCAAACCACCAAGAGCAACAGCTACTTAATACTTGGAGAACTTAAAGAACTCTAGAGGTACCGGGCTCACGACACTCCGCGGCCCGCCGAAGCTCTTCCAGAGTGCGAAGCGGGAATCGAACCCACAACCAGACAGTACCGTGGGTCCAAAGCTCATGCCTTAGCCTCCACAACCAACTGACTACTCCTGAAAACAGAATAGTTACATTTTTAGTTGGATGAAAAATTTCAAAAGGTGAATTCGTTGTACTTGTTAGAATGTCTATTTGTTCAATTTCTTATAGAAATGATTAGAAATGAATTTATGGTTTAAGTTTTTCGGTGATTGCTGATTTTGGGAATGATAGATTCTAAACTTCTCAATGCTAATTTCAAACGAGTCTTGTAATTCTCAGTAATAATATAGGAAAAATAGTTTTGTATTTACCATACAAAAGTTGAATAAGAAGCCGAACCCAGTCCAAAAATTCACAACTAAATCTACCTGGAAATGATGAAAAGAATCAAATTGAATTCCTTACTATAACTTAAGACAATTTTTCATGAGTTAATCATATTTATTTTCAAGGATTGTTCATATAATTACTCTTTGAATTACAGAAAAAAATCTTTATCCGCAAATCGCATGAAAAATTACTCACAGTACAATCCAATTGAAGTTCACAAACGTTTATTATTCCGTAAATTTTTGAGAGTAAAAAAAAGATAAACATGAATGCCATATCTTCTTTCATAACTATCTAGATATATTTTTGGGCTCCAAATTAACTGAGCAAAAAACGATGTTTGAACAAAAGAGTTAAATTTCTTAACCGAAATGTGAATCTTGAAAAAATAAATTTTCAACAAAGTAGGTAAGCTTATAGCCAATTCTTTGAGAATTAGGAAAACTGATGACAAATATTCTCCTTTATTTCATGCGCCACATCTAGACTTAAAAAAAAATGTTTTGTTACTTTTTATAAAAAGTCTGGATGTGACACATAATATTCAGGGGAATGTTTTTTACACATTTTCCTACTTCTCGAAAAATTGTATTATTATCCTGGATGTAAAAAGTTTGGACTTCAACATCTCTCCATATTCTTATGTAACATAAGCAAGCAGTTAAACTTTCATAAAAATAAAATCAATTTCTTGCCAAGAAGATAAATGTTGTCTCGAAAGAGACAAATTTTCAAGAATGGACATTTTTAACCCAAATATATAATTTTTCAATAAAAAAGTGAATTTCCAGACATGAAATATGAATGTGTACCAAAATGTGGGAGTTGTTACTCGAAAATATGATTTTTCAAATAAAAAAACTTATTTTCTGCCAGATAGTTTAATATTTGAAAAAAGGATTCATTTTTTTTCGAATTTGATTCTGAGAAGTAAGAAAAATTGAAAAATGAACGCAATATCTTCTTTTATAACTAGAAAATGGATTTTTTGGGCTCCAATCACAATCAATTTTCATATGTATATTTGAAGTTATTTCAGCAAAAAATATCCAATATCTTGTTCTAAAACTAACTGTAATATAATGGATTTTTTTCGGCTCCAAATTAACTAAGTAAAAGACGATTTTTCAACGAAAGAGTTTAATTTTCAGACCAAAGGTAAATCTTGAAAAAAGAAGATTATTATTGCCCCCAAAACAAGGGTTTTAAAGAAAATCCACCAATTTTCAACAAAATTGTTGTATTCTTGAGCCAAAGATATGAATCATCTAAAAGAGATTTGAATTTTCAACCCAATTATATAATTTTTCAACAATAGAGGTAATTTTTGGACATAAATATAAATTTTGTAGAAAAATGTAGGAGTTTAAACTCCAAAATGTAATTTTTAAAAGGAAGGTTATTTTTCCAGAAAGGTTTTGAAGGAAAATTTCATTTTTCGAAATTTAAATTCTAGAAGTAAGAAAAATACAAAAAGAAATGCAAAATCTTTTTTTTATAACCAACAAAATGAATTTTTGTGCTCCAATAACAATCAATTTCTATGTGTATATTTAAAGTTATTTCAGAAAAAATATTCATCTTACTTATATTATCAATCTTCCAGCAATTATAAAATTCATGAAATCTCAAAAATTGAGAAGCTAAAAATAATCCTATATGGCGTAGTTATAATATATCAATCAGATACAGCATATCAAAAAAATATTCTACGTTGAAGTAATGGAATTTAACATGACTGGGGCACCAACAATTTTTAACCCAGCGCTGGTCGTTTCTCACAAGCGGAAAGAATCTTTTTGGTTAGCATCTAAGGACCGTTTTGACCGCTATTTTCAGTGCATAATATTCTGCGTCAGGGAATCACTAAACTAAGAAATGAAATGAACAGAGCAAACAACTCTGTTTAATTTCAAGGCAATAAAAGCAATAGTGATTTCACGTAACGATAGTGAAACATTTGAAAATTATAAGAGATATTACATAACGTCAGGATTTACCTGCAAGCTATCATACATGAGCTTACAGTGGAACAACTACTGTTGAATTTCCCTAGATTGATATGCATGCCTGCTAACGATTCTAACTTTTGATCGGTCATAAAGTTCCATTAACTAGAAGATAAATGTACGAGGTTGATGTACCTCATTTGTAATCAATAGTTAGCAAAATTATGATAATAATAATAATGATAATAATGATTAACTAAAAGCTGAGGAACCACTGTTTCCTTCTGAATTTCAAGAAATATAAAAAGAATATTTATATTGTTCACCAGGAGGAAAAAGTACTCAGACGAGGGAATTGTCACAAGTGTTTACCAACTTTACCGTTAATATCAATGAATCGACTGCAGGTGTAAATTTTTCCTTTCTGGTTAATCGTGCTGTGAGCTGACGTTCCTAACTGTAAATCAATATTATGAGCACGATTTCTCTGAAGGGTAAAAGTTCTTATATTAAAAATGTTATGCAATCTTTGGTGTCGAGGGTTAAGTCAGAAAAATGAGTGAAATTCCCAAATAGTTCCTTTTTCCATTTTTTTTTGTGAGAACGCTTCATTCAGGGGTCCTGTTTGAAATATTAGATATGTTACTTCGAATACGAGGAAGAACCCGGTTTTTTTTAGAACATTTTCAAATCTGGCTTTTTCGTGGACGGGTGATTCCCAATGCATTGTAGAGCAAAATATTTAACAGATAAAAGGAAGAAAACTAAATTATGGGCAAATTTTGTTAGAAAAATAATCCGCTACATTCAATAGGTTCCGAGTTATGGTACATTGAAAATTACCCAATTTTTCTGATTTTCAGCGAAAAAACGCTAAGTCTTAAAAACCACTCTATACCTTTCTTCCTTATTACTTTTCAGATAAGTATTCCACAAGTGGGTTGAAGCAGACTCAATTTCCTGTGATTTCAAAAAAGAAACAATATTCTAACTATAATAGGTCATAAGTTATGTACCCTCAAATTTAACTGTTTTTGTTTATTTTAAGGGGCAAAAAATAAGATATAATTTGCTTCTAATTAATTGCTCCCGGTAAGGTTTACGTTACTGACGCTAGAAGATAAAATATAGTTCATAAAAATCTGCGTACATCTAAAAAAAAAAGTCTTTTAGCCCTGTTAGTTTGGGAATTGCGAGGTTTCCGAAATTTCATTTTCTGGGCATTTTTGCCAAAAACGGAGAGTTTTCGTTTTCTGGGAATTCCTCGTTCCCTGAAGTCCCACGACAAAATTTGTACAGAATAAATAAAAGTGGAGTCAATTCAGCGTGAATAAAAAAAAAGTGTCCAAGTGTCACGAGATATGACCTTGCGAAGTGCACAAGCAAGTATGTGAAATTCATCGCAGATGCATAGTAAGTCTTTTTCCGCTAATAAAAAAATAATTTTTTCAACAAAATCTTGCTGTCACCACTTTTGGTCACTTTTTGGCTTTTTTTTATACTTTTGTGGCAAGGAAGTGAATGTAATTGATGTGAAATGCGTGATTTGTTTTTTTTTTAAATAAATAAATGATTCTTGATAATTTTTAAATAATTTTTTATAAAAAAATCTTTTTCCTAACGGCTGCTGAGTATTTTTAAGCACTTTTGTGGCAAGAAAATAATCATATTTGTTTAATAATTGTTTATAACCAAATCTTGTGCGTGGTTTATTATTAAAATATATGCATCATATTCCCAGACAATTGTAATTGCTTTCTTGCTACACAATACTCTAAAACTACTCAAAAGTAGTTATCACGGGATTTCATTATAAACAATTGTTATTTAAATTATTTGTTTATTGGAAAAAGTACATACCACCTTCCCAGACAATTATGATCACTTTCTTGCCACAAAAGTACTGAAAAAATACTCATAAGCGGTTAAAATAAGATTTTTTTCTAAACAATAATGAAAAGTATTTAAAATCATTTATTTATTGCTGAAAAAACATATTACACATTTCACATCAATTGCAATCACTTTTTTGCCACAAAAGTACAAAGAATGGCCAAAAAGTAATCAAAAGTAGTGATAACAAGATTTTGTTCTGAACAATCAATAACAAAATTATTTGTTTGTTGATAAAAAACATATCACATTTCCAAACAATTGTGATTACTTTCTTGCCTCAAAAGTACAAAAAAAATTCTCAGAAGCGGTTATAACAATATTTTTGATAAAAATATGATTTAAAAATTATTGAAAATCATTTATTTATCGATAAAAAAAGACATCACACATTTTAAATCAAGAACAATCACTTCTTCGCCACGAAAAAAAACAAAAAACGGCCAAAAGTAATCAAAAGTGATGACAGCAAGAGTTTGTTAAAAACCAATATTAAGAAAATAATTTGTTTATTGATAAAAAATATATATCACGTTTTCAGACAATCATGATCACTTTATCGACATGAAAGTACTGAAGAAATACATAGAAGCAGTGATAACAAGATTTTTTTCTGAACAATCATTTGAAAATTATTAAAAATCATTTATTTATTGATAAAAAAACATATTACACATTTCACATCAATTACAATAACTTTTTTGCCACAAAAGTACAGAGAATGGACAAAAAGTAATCACAAGTAGTAATAGAAAGATTTTGTTATAAAAAATTAATAATAAAATTATTTGTTTATTGATAAAAATATATATCGCATTTCCAGGCAATTGTGATTACTTTCTTGCCACAAAAGTACTAAAAAAATACTCAGAAGCGGTTATAACAAGATTTTTAATGAAAAAATAATTTAAAAATTATTAAAAATCATTTATTAATTGATAAAAAAAAAACATATTACACATTTCACATCAATAGCAATCACTTCTTTGCTACAAAAGTACAAAAAAATGGCCAAAAAGTAATCAAAAGTGGTGACAGCAAGATTTTGTTAAAAACAATTATTATTAAAATTATTTGTTTATTGATAAACAGTGTATATCATATTTCCAGACAATTATGATCATTTTCTTGCCACAAAAGTACTAAAAAAATACTCAAAAGTGGTTATAACAAGATTTTTATTAAAAAAAAATGTCAAAAATGCCCAAAAAATCGAATTTTAGGAACCTCGCAATTCCCAAACTAATATGACTTAAAGACTTTGTTTTAGATACGCGCAGATTTTTTTTCACTTAATTTAATCCTTAGCGTCATTAACGTGAACCTAACCTGGAACAATTAATTAGAAACAAATGATTCCTTATTTTTTTGCCCTAAAAATAAGTAAAAACAGTTAACTTTGAGGGGTCATAAGTTAGAAGATTGTCTCTTTTTTAGAATCACAGGAAATCAAGTCTTCTTCAACTCGCCCATGGAATATTTGTTCAGAAAGTAGTAAGGAAGAAAGGAATTAGGAGTGGTTTGTGAGACTTAGTAATTAAAGCTGCAAATCCAAAAAATAAGGTGATTTTCAATGTACAATAACTCGGAACCTATTGAAGATAGCGGATTATTTTCTTGACAAAATTTGCTCATAATTTAGATTTCTTCCTTTAATCTGTAAGACATTTTGTTCTAGAATGCAATGAGAATCATCCGTTCTCACAAAAAAAATTGGAAAAAGGAATAATTGTTCGGGAGCAAAACTACCAGATGCCTGACTATAAAGGAATGCTTCTGAAAAGAAAAATTAGAAATCGAATAGTTGATCAGCAACTGCTTCATCTCTAAGAAGGTGTAATTTTTTTTTTCTTCGCTGAACTTATTTACAATTAGAAACTGAGTAACAATGATAAATCAGAAAGTTGAACCACTTCGAAGACTATTAATTTCATTGCAAGAGAGGAAGTTTATTGAAGAAGTATAAAGTTTTGGTGGTACGGGAGTAGGTTTATTGAAAGTCTTATTCCAACTTTCAAACTAAGAACTAGCTGAATGTTCAGAGACTTGAATTCCTGGTTTTACTATTATCACATCATTTTTAGGACTTTTTTTATCATCCATCAGGGAAAAGCAACACTCTAAATCTGAATCAGTCAAATCTTACTAATTGATAGTCATTCCTGACTAATTCAAATAGTGCGAAATCGTTTACCTCGAATTAGTCAAAAGTTACTAGTTCATTTAGTAACAAGGACTGACTACATAAAAGGGTAGCTCGTTACTGAATAAATTAGTAATACTACTAATAAAGGAAATAGTCACTGTCTACTAAATAAATTAGTCAGCCTCCCGCTTTTTACTAATCCAAATAGTAATTCGAACAAAATTCCACAATTGTTAAGTTTTAAATTAATGACATTTTATTTAAACCCCCTAATAAACACTAAAGTTATTTTTTATTGTTTTCATAGACCCATCGCATTAATAATATTATCATTTATGCAATATCTTGTATCGTCAATCAGGGTGGCTACTTGACCGGGAAAGTGGGAAATCACCGGGAATTTTATTGACCGGCAAACCAGGGAAATGGCCGCTTTCTTTTTACGAATCAAAGAGAGGTCTGATCATTTGATCTAAAGAATATAACATTTCTTTATTCTGATTCTCAAAATATTTAAATACATGAGAGGAAGAATGTTTTTTTTCCATTATAAGAAAAACATTTTGCAAATTTGTTGCTTTCTGAGATTTTTTCAACTGACTCAAATTTGATAATCGAAAATCCAAATATGTCCAAACATACAGAAAGAATTCATATCTCAATTTTTTCAAAAAAATGTATTTATCACGTTTTATTTATCACTTGTCTTCGTGTAGAGCGCATAAGTCTGTCCTCCTTCCTCGAGGCTAATTCATTTCTGACTTAGGATAGAAAACGTGTTTCCATTTTTCATTGCGACTTCATCCTTTTTTAGTTAAAAAATCAGCTATTTTTTGAAATTTTGAACTTGTTTGTTGAAGATCAAAATTTTTTTATTCACCTCTGGTTGAAAATGTAACCACTTTGCTAGAAATCAATTCATCTTTTTTTGCTGAAAATTCAAGTATTCAGTTAAGCATTGATTTTGAATTTTAAAATTGAACAAGAGAATTAATCTTCATGGTAAAAAATTCATCAGTTTGGTTGGAAATCAACTTCTTCAACTGAAGATTCAACTGTTTCATATTACGTGGAGAATTGATGTTTTCTAGTTCAAAATTCAACAATTCAGTAAAAATTTGTCTGTTTGAATTAGAAATTTAATTATTTTCTTAAAACTTCACACGTTTTTTTGAGAAATCGTTTTTTTGGTAGAAAATAATCTCTTTCTTTGGAAGTTAATATTCTTCAAAAATTCTTCATTACGGTTATCAATTCAAGTTGCAAATTCAAACATTTTTCATTTAAGTCGAAAATTCATCTGATAGAAGCCTCATATGTTTGGGTTCAAATTTATTTTTTGAGTCATAAATGTTATTTTTCCATTCTTGGTTGAAAATGATTATTTCTATAATTCTTATTCAACCATTTTGTTGAAAAATAGTATTTTTTGCATTTTAATTAATTTTTTGTCAAAAACTGAACTATTCTAGTTAAATGTTCATCATTTCAATTAAAAATTCGTCTTCCTGGTTCGAAATTCAACTACTTCAGTGTATCATCCACAATTTCATTTGAACCTTCATCATTTTGTGTTAAAGTGAAATAATTTGTTTGAAAGTTAATTTTTTTCGTTGGTTAAAAGTTGATTTTTTTATCATGAGTAATTTTTTCTAACTAAAAATTAAACTTATTCCAATTTAAAAGTCCATAGTTTTAGTTAGCCATTCATTTGTTTAGCTAAACATCCATTTTTTCAATTTGAAATTTGAGTATTCAAATTTTCGTTGACAATTTATCTTCTTGAGTAAAAATTAATTTATCTGTTTGGAAACTTGACTCCTTCAGTTGAATATCCTTTGTTTTGGTAAAAAACTCTTATGCTAGGTTTGGAATTGGTTTTTTAAACTAAAAATGTGACTATTTTTTATTTTGATTTCACGGTTTCAACCAAGTGTATATAGTAATATTATGATGTTAATTGTTTCTGTCTACTGGTCTTGTCAATATTTAAATAATTAATTATTTAATGCCAATACTTAAATAATTAATTATTTGAATATTGACAAGACCAGTAGATAAAAGCGATTAACATCATAAAATTAAAAATGTTACTGTTCTATTTCTGGTAAAAATAATTATTTTTTGGGTTCGAAATTCGACTATTTTGTTAAAACATTGTATTTTGTCTTAGAAAATTATTCTTTCTATTTGAAAATTAATCTTCTTGTTTTAATATTCACCTTCATTGTTGAAAATTGAAGCGCTCCAGGAAAAACTTTATTTCTTTATTTAAAAATTCCCCTCCTTGGTTGGAAATCGAACTATTTGGTTGGAAATCCCTTTCTTTTTGTTATTTAAATTGATTTTTTTTATTGCAAGTTTGATCTGTTGTGTTAAAGGATGTTTAGAATGAAACCAAAATTTTCAACTTTCGAAATAGTTGTAGTGGAATTTTGTACGTTTGAGAGTACGTTTGATAAATTTCCAAACAGTCGTCTGACGCTTTAATTACAGTGTGATTGTCCTAGTTTTTAAATTTCGACTCTTTTATCAACGTACTACTGCTAATGTAATAATAACATGAGCACAGATAAATTATTTTGTCGGATCTAAGCTCAGGACAACATCGCAACAATATAAATAGTTGACCTGAATTTATCAGTACGTTGGCAGTTTTTCTCGCTCTGACGATTGTGTATTTAAAAGGGAGGGCAAACGACCCCTGACACTCGACGAAAATTGTGCACACCGGGGAAAATAAGTCCCGCATTTACGAGGGTTAATACTTTTCATGCAGCCGTACTTTTCAATCGATTTTCACGGTGGTCGACTATCCATTAACCTCGAAACGTATTTCCCGGTATCATTTATCGCTTAGTCGATGGACTCGAACACAATAATGGAGTATTTTTACAATATTTTCTGTTTTATGTTTTTGAGTGTACGCGGAGATTTTACTTCCATTTTAACATGAATGGGTGGATCGGCGAATGAACATAAACTTTAGAAAGGTTTCTGGCAGTAGAACATTGAAAAGATATTAGGTTCATGAATATTATGAGCGAGACTGAAAAATTAATATTTGGAATTATATATTATAATCTACGAATGTACGTTGCTTAGCTAATGCCCCCTCGATAATACACAGCAAATATTTTTGTATATTTTTTGGTCAATTTTATTGCTCATTGTCAACATTATCAAATTTTGAGATTGACTGAAATATACTTTTTTATTTTCTAACTGATTAAGGTGGTTATATCGCAATATATAGTATGTGCAATAGGGTGGTGTAAAAAATTTTTTTTTCGAATTTTTATGCAAAAAGCCCGGGAATTCGTTCGAAGCCACAAAAGAATTAACGCATTCTTTTTGTTTGAAAAAAGATATTTGCAGGTGGCGCAAACCCCATGAAGTTCAACACGTATTTCTCATAAAAAAAAAGACGTTTTTTGTCAATTTTATTTAGGATTCTCAATATTAGGTGAATCGAGTTCGAAATTTACCATTCTTCTTTACAATTAGTCACAGAATGTAAATAAGTTATTACTATTCAAATGTGACCCCAGTAAGTCTGTTTTATAGGGTCCCAAAAATCCCCATAAGTGAAAAAAGGGTTTTTTGAGTTTTTGGCGCTAATTATGATTTTTTTTGCGGTTTTATTAACCCAGAATGTTGCAAATACATGGAATACTACTTTATACTGATGATAAGATGTTTTTTAAAATTTTTTAAACAATTAGTTATTGTTTTCAGCCATTTTTTCTTAGAAAAAGGTTAGAAAGTCAAGGTTTTTTCTCAATTTTTCAACTTATTTCCAACGTTTCAGTTAAATGGAAGTGATAATCAATTCCAGTTGACAAAAACACTTTTTTCAACATTTTGTTAATAATTATAACAATCTTCTGTGAGAATAATGGTTTAAATAATTTATTATGATTGCTTATAATATTTTCTTTCTTTAATGATAGAAACTCGAGGTTTTTTCTACAATTTTGAGATTTTTGCCCACTCTTTATTTGAAGTGAGTTAATATCCAATGTAATTAACCAAAAATAATTGTTTGAACAAATTCTTATTGTTTCATGGCTTTCTTTCCTTGGATTATCGCTAAAAAGTTGCGGTTTTTTTGAATATTTAGGCTTTTCGTCCACTTTTCACTTAGTAAGGTGATAATTATTTCGAGTTGAAAAAATGCTCATTTAAACAATTTATTATTGTTTATAACCATTTTCTCTTGAATAAGTGCTGAAAAGTTTTCTGATATGTTTAACTTTGTACTGAATGGAATTTGAATGAAATTCAATTATAGATTGAATTAGATTTCATTGATTTAATTGTTGGTTAAATTAGATGGTTTTCTATTCAAAATAAAATTTTTTTTCCAAATATGAAACATTAAATATTTCATTGAAAATTTATATTTCTAGGCCGAAAACTCAACTCTTTGGATGAAGCCTGAACTACTTTCTGAAAACTTCAATTTTCGCGTTGAAGATCCATAATTTAAGTGTACAATTCGAAATTCAAATTTAACTGAATGAATTCTGCTCTTTTGTTTTCATTGGTTTTTTTTTTTTGAATATTGGGAAAAGAACAAAAATAATTTACTAAAAGCAATACAGTACCATTTAAAATATTATTCTCTCTTTTTTTCATTCATTGTTTGTTCACAACGAAAAAGGTAAAGCAAAGGTAAACATTTCCGAAAAACCGCAACTTTTCAGCAATAATCTAAGGGAGGATAGCCGATAACAATAATAATTTGTTTAATCAATTATTTTTCCTAAATTAAATTAAATATTAACTCGCTTCAAGTGATAAGTGGGCAAAATGAAAAAAAATTCAGAAAAAACCGCAAGTTTCTATCATCAGGCAAAGAAAATATCATTAGAAATGATAATAAATTATGTTAATAATTTTTTCTAACATGAATTAATTATTACTCGTATCTTATTGAAAAGTGATTAAAAGTAAAAAATTTCAGGAAAAAAACCGCAACTATGTAGTATCGATCTAGAAGAAGATAGCTATAAAAATGTACAATTTGTTTAAACAATTATCTTTGCTAAATTAAATTGAACAATTACTTACTTTATGTGAAAAAAGGACGATAAATTTGAAATTTCAGAAGAAAAACAGCAACTTCGTAGCACAACTCTAAGAAAATATTATTATAATTGATAAAGAATGGTTTAAACAATTATTGTTGTTAAAATTAATTGATTATTACCTCGCTTCAACTGAAACTTTGAAAATTAGTTGAGAAATTCAGAAAAAAACCTTGACTTTCTAACCCTTTCCTAGAAGAAAGTTGCTAAGAACAGTAATTAATTGTTTAAAAAATTTGAATAAACATCTCATTATCAGTATAAAGTCGTATTTCATGTATTCGAAACAATCTGCGTTAAAAAAACCGCAAGAAAATCATAATTAGCGCCAAAAACTCGAAAAACCCATTTTTTCACTTATGGGGTTTTTGGAGACGCTATAAAACAGACTTATGGGGGTGATCTTTGAAAACTAATATTTTATTTGCATTCTGTGACAAATCGTGAAGAGAAATGGTATATTTCGAACTCGATTCACCTAATATTGAGAATTCTGAATAAAATTTACAAACACATCTTTTTTTCTTATGGGATATACGTATCCCATAAGAATCATGGGGATCGCGCCATCCCTAAATATCAGTTAAAAAAAAAGAATGCGTTTTTTTTATGTATCCGAACAAATTTCTCAGCGTTTTGCATAAAAATTCGTCCAAAGAAATTTTTAAGGCATTTTTGGACCACCCTAATGTGCACAGCTATGCAAAATGTAAATTAAAAAATTTAATGATGGGAAGCATAAGCAGTGAAGCATATACTATAGCGAAATGATCAAATTACGAGTTTTTAATCAATGTTGCGCAAAAAATAGACGGTCACACTTTTCGGGCAAAAAATATATGTTTTAAGATAACCGTATCTAGCACAGTTTAGTTTTTCGAAAGAGTTCCATGGTTATTAAAGATTTTGGAACAAAAAAACCTTCAATTTTCACCAGCCATGTATGAAAGACGGACTTAGATTAACAATATCTTGAAAACTAGACAGTTCATCGATCTGAAACATTGCACAGATTGTGATTTATTTATAAACTTGAAGTCCTTAAAGTTTCAGAAAGATGGCATGAATTTTGATTCATGATAAAACCACCTTAAGACCATGTTGAACATGAGTCACGTGACCCAAATTATCCATTTTTTTTGCAACAACTTACGTCCGTACCGAAATAGATATCGAGTTGATATTTTGCGGGAAGCCTTAGAAAACAATAAACTACGTTTTTATACAACATTTGGTTCGACAATTTGAAAAAAAATTCGCAAAAAAATTTTTTCTTAAAGATTTTGAACAAAATGTTGTATACAAACGTAGTTTATTGTTTTCTGAGGCTTTTCTCAAAATATCAACTCGATACCTATTTCGGTGTAGACGTGAGTTATTGCAAAAAAAAGATGTCGGTAAGGTAGGAATCCGGTAAGTTTAACATGGCCTTAAGGTGTTCTATCAAAAATGGTCATTAGAGCAATCTTGCTCCATATTTCTTGTATTATTGATTGGCAGTGCAATGTTTCTTGTGAGTTGCTCTGCTTGTACAATATAGCTTATTATTAATAACATTATTATTATAAACGCTTAGAAGTAGGGGAGAGGAGGGTGAAACCGGGTACTTTTTCTTTGATGGCACCGTGTGAAAAAGCGAGAAGCTTAAAAGCTATTGTTCAAAGAGAATTGTCTTCTGAAACTCTTTGGCTAAGAGAAAATGCAGTACGATGTCGAAAAAAATTTTCTTTCACACATAAAAAAAATCTTTAGAAAAAAAAGTAAAGTACCCGGTTGTGCCCCGCGGGTAGGGTGAAACCGGGTACCTATAAAAATCATTCTGAAACACATTGTAATTAGGACAAATTAAATCTCATATAATAAAAAATTAAAAGTTTTGGTGTATTGAGTATCTTGGGTGTACTCGCGAATGTGCTAATATTGTAAAAATGTCAATATTGAGTATGCTAGGATGAACTCCCCTCGTTCGATGTTGCTGCATGCTATGCGGGCCCACCCTTTGCACACAGTGCACTGAATTATGTTCTGAATGTGTTATGAATTATGTTCTCCATGACTATATACTCTCTAATAGGTACGGAATAAAGCATTCTACTTAGTTTCCCAGATTCCATATAACTGCAACAACCACAATTTCGTACTTCTCTCGAAACATTGTAACGTCGAACCACAAAAAATTGAGTATTGTTTCCTGGGAGCAAAAACACATGTATCTGAACAATGTTCACGAAAATAAGATCAAAGCATGTACGTGTTGAAGATATATCGAGCTAGATCCAAAAGGGGAGCACGAATCATGAGATATAGAGGGTACCCGGTTTCACCCTACCTAAACCTGGACAAATGTGATTGTTCATAAGAGAAACCGCAAATCAGTCTAAAATTTCGGTTTTGAAGTTTGGCTTTCACCCTGTAGCTAATCCTTGACTCAGTGAGCAAGGACAATAATCTGAGAGGTGCTGAAAGCAAAAAGCAGCAGGAGTTCTGGCAAGATACTTATCGGCCGATCCTACGCACGAATGCGGCATGAATGCGGCACGCGATGTGTATACGGTGCACTTGAAAAGGATCCAATGCCTTGCCTCATTCTACGCTTTCACGCCTCCCTCCCTCTTCTTTCTTCCACACACTCAGCCTGATGTAACTCGAAGCTACCGCTACCCCCGTCTAGACTCGGAAGGGTGGATAGCAGTTTGCTTGGATAAAACACTTTCCCTCTTCGCCCTTCGCTTCAATAGGAATTCTAAGAGAGATGGAAGGATAAAGAAGAGGTCAATCTTATTCCAACGCTTGAACTCCCTTTCCTCATTATTGCCATGCAACGATTTTCCTGAGAAGGGAAATAAGAAAATATTCCACGATAAACTAGGGAAGATGGATTCCCTTCGTGTTTCTCGCCTGGTCTCGGAATCGCAGACGCAATAAAAGAAGTAGGGCAAACTAAGTTCCGAGTCATGCTGCCAAATCTTTTCCGATAATTACTACTTCTAGTGTGCTCGAATAGGAGTGAATTTACCACCGAATATTTTTCAAAAGAGTCATAACTGGGAGAATTAATTAGCCTGTTTCAAATGAAGTCTCAGAATCTTTAAGAATTAGCAAAATCAGTGATATTAATATTGATGAAAAAACTTCCAAGAAATGTCAGACCTTGCCAAGATTATTATAGGAATCGTGATCTAGGATCGTTAGTTCGAATTGAGTGATTTGAAATTCTGAAACATTTTTAAGAATTATTATTATAAATAATGATCTATAAAAATACGAGGCTATTTTTATGATTCTGTTTGTTGATTTTTATGTTTGCATATGATATATTCCGATGGCACCATAAAGCTGATCCACAGAAGTGCTTTTGTTTCTTTTATTTCTGTAATTCCAAAATGGTTTGAATTATTATTAATAGTTGAAAAATGCGTGAGTGTAAAATTAAAATACATTTAAATGATGATACGCCGAGAAATCTTGATTAGTATTTTTTGGTAAAAATCACCCTAGATTTTACTACCTGAACTCTGCAATGAGGGGCAAAAAGCATGTTTTAATAATATCTACTAATGTAAACAGTAACTCGTAGCTACTGTCAGAATTATAAAATATGTTAGAATGAAAACCGAAACTATTGCATTTATTGTAGAAACGTTTGAAGTATTTGTTAAACTCCGTATGAAAACTACAAGTCCGTGCTACAGCAATTTACAAATTTTAATAGGAGAAACTAGTAAATTTGTTGGATTATTAACTGCAGAAGATGATAGTATTTACAAACCGTAGTAAAATGATGCGAAGGGAATTCGCACATCGAATTACTAACTGTTTGGCAAAATATGCTACAGTTCGAATGGAAAAAAAAGAAACTCACATATGCTATTTAACTCGAAACCGAATATATACACTATTCGGGATTGACAACATTCGAAACTATATATTTGTATATTCTGAAAACATATGATGTTATTGAATTATGAGCTGAAACAGAAAAATCGAGTTAGTAGAAGCCGAAGCTGGTAGGAATCGAACACGCGTCTTCGGGGCAGCAGTCGGACAATGTTCCACTTATTTACAGAACATTATGAGAGATGGGAATGAAAACATCCATATGACCTAAATGATAGAAAGTTCATTGGTTCCAATTAATTTAATCCTTAATTTATCAACATTGATGATAATTTTATAATTTTAAAAACCAGAATTTCAAATTTAATTAAGATAAGTAAATAATAAAAAATAACTTGAAGATTTTCAAAAAGTGAAAGCAAAAACATAATTATGAATCTGTTGATCGGAGATCGACACACGTCGGATTCGCTCGGCTGCGCTCGGTCCATGGCATGATGTCTTCTGCTAAATCAGTTAGTATTTTTTGGAGCCAATTTTATAATTGGTATTAACCCCATTACAAAAAGTATAAAATGTCTATAATATACATCACGTTTCTACGGAAAATAGTAATTTTTCTTGCATAGTTAGTATATTATGTTATCTAAAATACTTATTACTGCTGTTCTCTTTGTACAATTTATTGATTTCTCTGATAATTTTTCCAATATCAGATTTTACCACAGAAAATAGTAAAGCTTGCTATTATCGAATAGGAAAACTTCTCATAAAAATAGTACGACTCATTATTTAAATATTGAAATGCCGAAATTTTAGCGTTTTGCCCCAATTTGCTACCTATTTCAGTAATTTTTCTAACATAAAGTTTCTCAGTGTATGCTCAATTCTTCGGGATAAATTTAAATCTTTGAAATTGTATGATAAAATTGAATCGATAACAAGAAACTAACATTTTTGGAATAATACATTGAATAATAATTATTATTATTAGCAAAGTTGAATTGAAATGCTTAAAAGTAGAATGATTCTCAATCGAATGAGTCGGAAGTTTACCAATCAAATACATAAATTTTCAAACTGGGACAATTTCAAAAGGAAAGTAATAGAAGTTTTATCATTTATTAATGAAAGTATTTAAAACTGAACTATTTTAAGTGGAAAGCTGTTGGGATTGGAAGAACTCAGAATTGTTGAAAGGTTTTGAATTGAACATTCTTTATTTCAAAGTTTAGAAAAATTTATAATCATTCGAAGTCTTTATTCCAAATTGAATGAGTTTGAATAAGCATCTGTTGAAGATAGGAATGTTCGAATCGACTTTTTATTGAAACATGTTAGAAAAATATTTATTAAAAAACTTTGAAACCGTTCGAAATAGAACAAATCCAAATAAAAAACCTCTGAGAATTAGAATAATTAAAAATGTATAAAATTTTTGGCAGTGTAGTGTTTTCAGTTTAGTGTTTTTCGAAAAAGGGCAATGAACATTCATCCAATTCTATTTGAGTTCGTGAAATTTCGAATCAAATTCCGTGAAAGTTTTAGGGTAGTATCGAATTTGAAATTATGCAATTTCTAAGAAACCTGCGTTTCAAAACGTTTGAAATTAAATAATTCAAAGTACGGAATTGCATGATTTCAATTTCGGATTCGAAGTTTTCAGAGGTGAATAATTTTTTATCAAAATTTTAGAAATAGGACAATTACAAATTAAAAGGATTTGAATTGGAATAATTCTCAATTGAAAAACAATCGAAGTGTAATCATTTTTATTCCAAATTTTGAAACTAGACAATTTCGAATGAAAAGTACTTGAAATTTAATCATCTCTGAATGAGAGCGCTAAAAATTCAAAAAATGATAAGATTAGGAAATTGAAATAATTCAAAATTAATTATATTTGAAGCCCAACAATTTTTAATTTGAAGTTTGAAAACAAGGCATTTTGCATCCAGTGTTC